>HG712215.1:14550-27997 GCA_000499725.1 Eimeria brunetti | reverse complement strand
CAGCAGCAGGATGATATATGGACCAGCCGCCTTCTGGGGGTTGCGATGTCTGCTGCAGTTAAAGCAGCACCAACCCACCACACGCGCAAGAAGCTGCTGCTGCTGCTGCTGCGTCGGCTGCAGCAGCAGCAGCAGCCGCTGCTGCTGCTGCAGCAGCATCACCCTCATCACCAGCAAGACCTGCAGCAGCAGCAGCAGCAGTTGGGTGAGAGAGGGGCTACTGAGCGTCTGGATGATGGTGAAGGGGCTTCTGCTGCTGCTGCTGCTGCTGCTGCTGCTGCTGCTGCTGCTTCCTCAAAGATGAGTGCAGCAAACCTTGCTTTGGTCTGTCGCTCTCTTGCTGCTGCAGGTGTTGGCTTAGACAGCAGCAGCCTCAGACTTCTTTATGATTGCATTTCTCTTTCTCTCTTCGGGTGTAGCTACAGGAAAGAAGAAACATTAAACCAAAGGGGCTTTGCTGCTGCTGCTTCTGCTGCTGCCGCTGCTGCTTCGGCTGCTGCAGAGGTTGCTGCTGCGCCTGGTGTTGATGACAGCAAAAGCGCAGCAGCTAGTGCGGAGGCTGCTGCCTGCAGCAGCTCTGCAGCAACAGAAGCAGCAGCAGCATCACCAGCAGCAGCAACAGCAGCAGCAGCAGCAGCAGCAGCAGCAGCTTCGGCTGAGGTCTGTGCTTCCTATGGGAGCTGGTGCACTGTATACTGGGCGACAGCAAAGGTGCTTAGGGCCTCCTGCTGCTGCTCTCATCAGCAGCTGCAGCAGCTGCTTGCAGGGAAACTGCTGCTGCTGCTGCTGGCGAACATTGCTGCTGCAGCACCAGCAGATACAGTGCAGATAGCTGAGGGCCTCCGTTTGCTGCTGCTGCTCGACCTGAAGACAGCAGCAGCAAACAGCGAGGACGAAAGCAGGAGCAGGAAGCCCCTGCTGCTGCGGCAGCAGCTGCTGCAGGTGGAGCTGCTGCTGCATGCAGTGCAAGCCATAGCTAGCCATTTCATGCTGCAGCACCAAAGCTTTAACCAGATGGAAATTTTGAGTTTGCTGCGGCTGTTCGTACAGCTGGATCTGCTGCAGCACGTGGGCAGCACAGCAGCAGCAGCAGCAGAAGCAGCACCGCCTCAGGGGTATGACTGCAGCAGCAAAATCGAAGCAGCAATTTATAATGCAACATTAAGGGGGCCCCCTGTATTAGGCCCCTCTCCTGCTGCCTTCCTCCGCTGTGCCCTTGTCCAATATCTGCAGCAGAGTAAGCAGCAGCAGCAGCAGCGTTTCTCGCTGCTGCCTGCAGCAGCAGGCTCACCCACCAGCAGCAGCAGCAGCAGCAGCAGCAGCAGGTTGCGGTTAGTGAGAGGAAGTAATGAAGATAATTCGGCTGAGTCCTTAAGAGCCTTCGCCCAAGGAGTGCTGCTTTCTCTCGCCTTGAAATATCCTGAAGAAATGCAGCAGCTGCCAAAAAAATTAAAAAGAGAAATTTCAAAAGAAACGGGAGTTGTGCTGCGGCTGGATGCATGCGGATGGAAGGCAATACCTTAATGTTGAATTCAATTTTTAATAATTATTTTTATAATGGTAATTATAGAAACAGTAATAACAATAATAATAGTAAATATTGATAATAATAATAACAATAATAATAATAATAATAATAATAATAATAATAATAATAATAATAATAATAACAATAGTAATAGTGACAATAATAGTATCCGTGGTAACAATAATAAAAGTGAAATAAAAAATACGAGACTTGGACCCGGAAGGTCGCGGGTTCGATTCCGCATGTCCCGTCATTCGTTTTTTTAATCGACTAAAATAAATTTTTTTTTAATTAATACGTTAACTCCTTTGTGGAATGCAATTTGGGAGGTATTTCTTTGGAATCCGAAGGTTGGGAGTTCGATTCCTTGCATCCGACTTTTCTTCAATTAGACTGCACAGAAATATTTTTCTTATGAAATGGCACCGAGCAGTTGATGTAAATGGGTGAAAGGGGAAATATACTACATAGTTGTCAGCAAATAGTGTATACTCACTCGTATTTCAATTTTAATGCACATGTATTATTTATCTGAATTAAAATATAAAATCCAAGGGCATCCAACTTTCACCTGCATAGTGCAAGTTTGCAGCTTTCCCCCATCGAACCCTACAATAGTATTACCTTCTTGCATCTTTACCTCAGTTACTAATTCTTACTACTTCTCAGAAAACTAGCAAGGATCGGTAACTTCGGCATTAGTAAGGATTCTAGCCTTTGAAAATGTACTCTCTATGATATGCCTCCTTTCTTGTATACGTCAAACGTAGAGCCACTGCGTTGAATTTATATCGATTTAGCTAATTTCTACATCAAACCACTGGCTTAAGTTTATACCAATTTAACAACTTAATATGTCGAACTGCTGATTTGAATTAATGCCGATTTAGTCACTTAGAAGTTTTTAAATCACTGACTGAAATATATCTCTATTTTGCTAGTTAATATTTTAAACCCCTGAGTCACCTTTGTGCTTGCTCCACCGCGAACCACAATGGGCGCCGAAGCTGGCTTTATGGGTATTAAAGCGATTTCCACTTCGGACGCAAGCTGTGTTGCTTCGAATTTTCAGCGTACAGCCTTTAGGGTTTAGGGTTTAGGGTTTAGGGTTTAGGGTTTGAGCTCAAAGGGCAGCGCATGCGTCCGGCTCGGGGAACACGTGGTTGTAGTGAGCAGCTCCCTGTGCTGCTACTAGATGCCATCTAGTAGTTGCCAGAGCTAGATCGCAGTAGCAGCTGCTGCAGACTTTCACTATGCAGGCAAAAGTTGGATGCCCTTGGATTTTATATTTTAATTCAAATAAATAATGCATGTGGTGCTGTTTACTACAACCCCCCCCTGCTCCCCGCCTGAGCCTGCCGCCCTCGAAGACTAGACTTTCTTGCACTTTGGTGCCTCCTCCTCTTTGCTTCCTCCCCGGTCTCCCACCTCCCAGTGCGGAGGCGCAGAGGCGCACGGGGTAGTTGCCCAGAAGGCCCATCATTAGCGCCCGAATGTTGAGCCTTCGCAGAGGCCCAACTGGCCCCCAACAATACCTCTCCTCCTACAATACATTTACATATATACATTTTACATTTTTGCAGCGGCACGTCTAACAACTCAATGACGTACCCCTTTATTTCCCTCATGTCGTTTGCAGAGCTGGTAAACGCTTGCAATAGGTTGTGTTCCCGCGTGCTAGGGCGAGTAGGGCGATTTAGGGGTAGTAATATTTCTCGTGCCCTAACGGTATAAGCGTAGCGTCTGGTTCCAATGTGCAGCGTCCAAAGGCTGTGTCCGCTATTCTATCACTAGGAGGTACTCTAGTGAAAGCTAATGCGACAATGGTGAAGAGTGAAAGTGGGGTATCTGCAGATTGGCTAGTGAGTAGACGCAACGTCTTGTGCCGACGTGACTCAGTGCTAAGCTCAACTGCTTGTCGGGCAGCCTAGTGAACACAATGCAGGTGCAACTGCACCTGATTCTCCCCTCTGGCACTGCAGGAAAGGCCGATCACCCGACCGCCCAGTCTGTTGCCGCACGAATGACTCCCCAGCAGATTGCATGGGGCAAGAGGGCACTGAGCAGGGACGGGAGAGAAAAGAAAGGGTAGAGGAGGGCGTCAAAGGCATGTACGGAGAGGGAACGTGTGCTATAGCTTGTGAGAGAAGGGGATTAGGAGGGTGTAGGGATACTGGTGGAGGGAAGGCTGGGCCGGAAAAGATCACGTTTGCGCTGCCGGCGCCTCCAGACGCGTAGCAACGCAGGGCAATCGGTAAGGTGCTGGGCAGGCCCCCAGGTGGCCCGCTTCTCAGGGAAGCGTCGCCACTTGAGGAGGTACTGGGTGTCAGTGTCAGTGCCTCGTTGATCCATGAGGTAGTCGACCACGTACTGCTCAGCGGGATTGACGGCTCCATCGGGGGTAGGGTACCATCCCGCTGCAGCTTACTGCGGTACCATTGTTGGAGATCAGGGAGGAGGGTATGGGACGCGCTGGAAACATGGAAAACATTGTGGCACGCATAGGTTCGGGGTAAGGCTAGACGGTAGGCGGCAGTGCCGAAGCGTTCCACCACTTCAAAGGGGCCCCTGCAGCGAGGCTCAAACTCAGAGAAGTTGTTGAGAGGCGGTAAATGTTTGCTGCTAATCCATACATGGCCCCAATCAGACACTCCACGGCTCTGCGCTTCGAGTCCGCATAAAGTTCCTGCTGCCACTTGGCCTTCTGAATGTGACTCTGGGCCCTATCGCAGAGCCTCTGGAAGAGCATTGTCATAGGGGGAGTAAGAGTAGGGGACAAGGAGCCCGCGATATCAAGTTCAGCCGCAGTAAGCGGGTTTTCCCCAATCATAATCTCATATGGGGGAGAGCTCTGTGGATGAATGGCTAGTGGTGTTGTAAGCCAGTTCCAACGCAGGCAACAAGCGTTCCCATCCCCGCTCGTCAGCTTGTATGTATGTACGTCGAATTTGTTCCAGTGTGCAATTAACCCTTCCCTTTTGGTCGTCGCTCTGGTGGTGGTACAAGGAAGACATTGCCCGTTTGATGTCCAATCGTGGACATAGCTGAGCCAAAGATCCTATTGAAAGCGAGGGCCACGGTCAGAGATGAGGGCATAGGGGAATCCGCGAGAATGAATAAGGCGGTCTCCAAGTAGCTCCACGGTGTCTGCTACAGTAAAGGACTTCTTCGAAGGAGCGAAATGAGCCAGCTTGCTAAGGGAATCAACCAGCAGTAGAATAGAGTCATGCCCAGTTGTAGTAAGAGGTAGATCGGTAACGAAGTCAAGGCTCACGTGACTCCACCTGCGTGAGGGAATCAATAGCTGCTGTAGGAGGCCGGCGGGCCTCTGGTTCAGGGATTTAGAGGCACGGCAGTGGGTGCATGGTTTTATACGTGCAGAAGCGTAGGCTCGCACGCCAGGATAGTAGTAGTGTTCGCTCAGAGACAGACAGATCTCCTTCTGATCGCGATGATCTGTTGTCACGTAGCCATGGTGCGTGTACAGAACATGAGTGACGAAGTCAGGGAGCTGCAGAGCACATATTCTCCACATGCCATGCATACAGATGCGCAATTAAGGGGGGCACAAAACGGAAAGTATGTCGGCGGTTGCGGAGTTGGAACTGAATGGCTTCACCAGCTTGCTAGACCGCGGCTGTGTAAGGGTCGCGAAAAAGTGAACACTTAGAGTAACCTGCTACCCAGTCAAGTGTGTTAGGAGAACCAGTCGTCTCCCGAACCTCTGCCGTAGGTTGCCCTGAGTTAACGTCTGGGTCAGGCTTCGAAACAGGAGTCGACGATGATTTAGGGCGGTTCCTTGGTGTCCGTGAACGAATGCCTGCCAACTCCCGATAATTAATTCGTAGGCGCCGCCTGGTGTTATGAGCCCGGTCCGTACCTTCCACTGTTGGCATAAGTGCTCCTGGTGGACTCCGATCGGATGAATGTTTCATACGCACAACCTCCTACCCCAGAACACTTGCAACCCGTTCAACCACGGAATCAAGGAATCAACGGACTGCCTTCTCGCAAAGCCGAGAAGTGCACATCTTACTTCTTGCCACGTAATTAAGTATTGGTGGTTTCACGGTCGCATAGAACCTTGTAAAGGGGTAGTGTGTTCATCGCTAGCGCTGTGCTGACGTAGACTGGGGTAACAAGGGAGTCGGAACGACACCTCTGCCACTTGATTTCGCACACCCTGTATATACGTAATGGTGAGATCGGGAAGCTCAGCAAGGGAAGTCTAACCACAGGGCTGTAAGTCCACGTAGAGGTTTGCAGGCCTTGAGCTGTAGTAAATGGGTGAGAGCTTGATGATCCATGTAAGCCATAACCTTCGCAGCTCTCAACAGGCGCGATCATTTGCCTAATGCGGTGATCAAACCCAGAAGCTCTTGATCATAGATATAATATTTCTGCTGAGTGGCGTTCATGGCTTGACTGTGGAAACAGATCGGCTTGCTGGCTTGCTCCAGCACTGAGAGGTGTCGGGAATCGGCAGGATAGTATAATCAGTGGGACGGTGCTTCAGCTTCCGTACCCCTTGCGTGTGAAGCTCTGTCCACTGAAAGTTGACTTGCTTACGAGTAAGGCCGACGAGAGGAAGTGCAACCCCCGCGTAATCAGGTTCCATAAACAGGCGGCAATAGTTCACTGTGCCAAGGAACTGACGCACTAGGTTGCCGTTCGTCCGCACCTCTGGCCATAGCTGGATGGCCTCTACGTTATCTTTAGCAGGCTTACGACCTTCCGCGCTTATTGTATACCCACAGTGTGTGAGTTGCCGCTTCGCAAACTTGCACTTGCAGAACTTTGGATAGAATTGACGTTGAAGAAAGACACTTAGGACTTGTCGTAGGAGAGTAGCGTGACTACGGAGATCAGCACTATAGATAAGAACGCCACCCAAATATGTTAAGACCCCCTGGCCTAGTAGAGGTTGTAGATAGTCGTTGATATTGGCTTGAAAAGTCGCTGGCGCACCCTTTAAGCCGAACAGCATCACTCTGTATTCAAATAGTCCCATTACAGAACGGAAAGCCGTCTTCCATCGATCTTCTTTAGCCATACGAATACAATGAGATCCAGCTTCAAGATCATGGATGAGAAAATATTTGGATCCCCCCACCATCTCCGGGATAGTTTGAATAAGGGGCAGGGGGAAATCATGAGCTATCATGAGGCATTCAGTTCTTGGTAGTTAACAACCACCCGCATCTTCCTCTCGCCTGAGCCATCCGCTCTTTTATCTACCATGATCGTAGGAGCAGACGTAGATGAATACGTAGGTCCGATCCACCCATTAGCGAACAACTTAGCTAACTGATGTTTATGGTTTTGGAGCGGCTCTGGTGTCATGCGGTATATGTTCGTCCGCGAGCCTATGTGCCTCTGTCTCTCTAACTTCGGGTAGGGCCAATATGAAGTTCAGCCCTTGCACCGGCTCTGTGAGAGACTTTTAATTTGTCAGAGCCTGCTGAACCAAAGAGTCGATTGGCACCTGCCGTCCAGCTTGAATGTAGGACTTACACCTCTTAGGAGGTGGGCGCAGTAGTGCAGCAGCCTCCCCCATGGAGATGCTTGCCCCTTGCTTGGCTAATAGGTCATATGCTGGGACTAACGGGGTCTTCGTTCGCGCCTCTGTAGCCCTGTTGCCCTTGGATTTCTCTGCAACAGTTCAAACTACAAGTAGCTCGCGCAATTTGCCATCCACGCAGGTTGGACATAGTAGTGAAGTGCAGGCAGGGGCGTCAGGTGAGGACTGTGGGTCTGAAGAAGGCGATATAGTGCAGCTGCGGCGGCGAGAGATTGTTGCGAATGACGACCCCAACAAGAGAAACATGATGTGCAGTGTAGATACTACAGCTACACTGCGCGCTGAAGTCACAGGGAGTTCCTGCGAAGCGCTGTTAGATACGGGGGCTTTACGCAGTTTCATTAGCCCTACATTGGTTGAACGCCTACAGCTTAAGATGTGCAGACTACCTGAGGAGTAGAGGTCTACAGTAGCTGACGGTGCTCTGTTATGTATTTGATCGTGTTGCGAATGTTCGACGATATGGTGCGGAAGAGGACGGTTCTCGGGATATCACCTAGCTGGCCCTGCCCCCTACGACGTAGTTCTAGGGCTAGATTGGCTGACCGAACATATGGTCGCATGGTATTTTCAGTCCGAGAAGCTGAGAACCTACATGAATGGCCAGTGGTGTGAGCTACCTACCGTCCGAACTTGCGCGAAAAAATCAAAGGGTGGCAGCGCTGCAGAAGCGCTCAACAGGACCCGTGTCGAGCAGGCATTCGACATATTGGCCATACAAGTGGCAGGCATGAACGCGGAGGAGACTCCAGTATTCCTCCTCCCGGCTCCTAAGAGGTGCAGCTCCCACACCAGGGCACGGGGGAAGGTGCGGATAGCCTCATTAGTCCAACATGCTAACGAGAATGCGAAGTGTCTCAGGGATCCCTTGCACGGCTTCCATCTCATACTGGCTTTACCGCAAGCTGGTGGGACAGTGGCATTTACGTTACCAGATAATGGCCAAGAAGGGTTATCCTGTGCATTGATTGGACAATACTCCACCCACTCCGGCCAGGCTATTCAAGAAGCCCCCGCGGTCAAGGCAGCGGTGAAGGATAAGGAGGAATCTCCCTGGCCTACGGCCAAGCTAGATTATACACAGTTCAATGCGTGGGTACAGTCGGCAGGTACGCAGGATACACCCTCAGACACAGTGCGCACTGCGCGGTCTCCCCAAAACTGCCATTTCTGGGTTACCGCCGAAGAGTCCACACGATCATCACATTTTAATGGTGCCTCAGAAGCTTCCGGCCAAAGCTGCTGCCTACCGCATGACACCAGAACAGCTGTATTTCCACAAACAGGATATAGCTGAATTGTCTGCTAATCGGTGGATAGGACCAATATATTCGCCTATATGCTCCCCTACGCTTATAATGGATAAGCGAGGCGATGGTTCAGGAAAGCAGAAGATGAGCATGGTTGTTATTTATCAGGCCCTGAATGTTCTTACGATAGCCCCTGGTTTCCCGCTTCCCCCTATTTAAACTATTGTTGAGATGCTGGAAGGCGCTAAGTATTGTTTACCCTTGTGATTGAAGCAGGGCTCCATTAGGTTGGTGTGGCCAAAGAAGGTCGGTGAAAGACGGTTTTCCGTCCTGTTATGGGGCTGTTAATTCCAGTACCGAGTTATGGATTTTGGCATTAAGGGTGCGCCAGCTACATTCCAGGATAACAGCAAGGCCTACCTGCAGCCCTTGTTAGGTTAGGGTCTCATCGCATATGTGGAAGATGTTCTTATATACAACCCTGATCTCGCTAGTCACCTTACCATCCAGAGACAAGTCCTAACTATCTTCCTCAAACACAAATTCTACCCTAGTTTTCTCAAATGTAGGCTTTCGAGGCTGGCACTCACATAGCTGGGGTATACAACCAGTGCGGAGGGTATCAAACCCGCTGCAGACAAGATAGAAGCCGAACGGGTATTGCCAGAGGTGCTCGCGAATAAGAAGCAAGTTTTTCAGTTCCTTGGCACTGCTAATTATTGCCGCATATTCATGGGATCTGAGCGCGCCGACGTCGCCCGCCCGCTAGTTGATCATACTCGTAAGGACGCCCGTTTCCACTGGACGGAGCTGCACACACAGGCGGTGCGGAAGCTGAAGCAGTATTTACTCGACTGTACAACATTACACGTTCCCGACACCACAAAGCCTTTCGGCCTGTACACAGATACCTCAGGTTATGCAATCGGAGGAGTGCTTGAGCAGGACGCGCAACCAATTAGGTTTTTGCGTCAGGTTATGAACCCCACCCAACAGAATTATTCGCTTTAAGACCAGCAGCTTCTGGCCTTGGTCACTGTTCTGGACAGGTGGTCTCACTTGCTGCGAGTCGCGGCACAAACCGATCATCAAGCGCTCACGCATCTACAGCAGTTCAAAGCGTCGTATCCTCTACGCGGACGCATGGCTCGTTGGCTGGAGTTCCTCGTTGTGTTCTCAGGTCTCACTATCACTTACTTGCAGGGGGTGCAGAAGCAGGCGGGAGACGCGTTGTCTCGCCTCCCTTGTTATCCGTCTTCATGCCAGCTCCCCGCCGGGAATGGCTAGGCCACCACGCTACCCGAACCGTCGGCGCCCCAGTTATGGTAGCAGCAGAACATCGGTACCGGGCTCACAATACTAGGGAGAGACCTACCACCTATCGAGAGCTGGCAGGCATTTGCTCACGGACGCCTGGGCAACGCGCTAATTCTTCAGAGCCGCCTCCCTCTCCACCTGAACTAAGCCCAGGCAAAGTGCAACCTACTTCGACAAATGTGGAGAAGGCAGACCTTCCTAAAAGCCTTGAGTGGGCGCTAGCGCATTCCAAGTGCCCAATCTTTCGCGGCCTTTACAGTACCGCAGCACAACAGACCCGCGAATTTGTCCAAGGGGAATGCAAAAATTGCCAACTTAACTTTCGTTACGTGCCGCCCTACCTCCGCGTCTGCATTCATGGCATATGGCGGACCTGTGTCCGTCAACTCTCAGAGTTTCTTACACACGCTCTGCATTCACATCATGATCACGTGCCAGCAGGGCACCGGGGCCAGAAGAAGACTTCTCTGGCTTTGAGCAAACACAATTATTGGCCAGAAATGCGTGCCTACAATACGGCATATGTGGAGTCCTGCACCCACTGCTGTACCTCTAAATCCCTGAAACAGAAGCCCGGCGGAATCCTACTGCAGATTCCCTCAAGCCGGTGGAATCACGTGAGCCTTGACTTCATTACCGATATGCCTCTCACTACAACTGGGTATGACTCTATTCTACTGCCGGTTAATTCGCTTAGCAAGTTGGCGCATTTTCCTCCTGCCAAGAAGTCCTTTACTGTAGCAGAAACAGTGGAGCTACATGGAGACTGCCTTATTCATTATCACGGATTCCCCGAAGCCCTCATCTCTGGCCGTGGCGCTCGCTTTCAATAGGATCTTTGGCTCAGTTATGCACACGATTCAAAATCAAACTGTCGATGTTCTTATCCTACCATCCACAGAGTAACGCAGCTTTGTGCCGCATCAGCACGAGAAGTGGCACGAAACCATAGTACACAGCTATTCACTAACCAGTCTTCACACACTCCATGCCAACTCTTTCCCACTGTCACACTTGCTTTCACTAGAACCCGTATTAGTAATAGATTAGAGTCTAGAGTACGACCAGGGGTACCCACGCGAGGTTATATGTGACCACTGTTTGCACAGATGCGCTCACAGTCTTACGACTTTGCAGAATGGGTAAGGGCACTAAGCATCTATCGATAATACTAACTCTCGCCCAGAGGTAACCATCAACACAACACAGTAAGCTCCACCCCTTCCTAACCGTAGAAGAGCTTAGTTTCTCGTGACCTGCAGCAACAAAGACACGGCACAACTCTGCTAGTAGAGCGCAGTGCAACAGAGGCAAACACACCCCTGGAAAAACCCCAAAGTCGTAGAGGCTGCAACTGGAGGACCAGGTGGAGAATTATGTTATGAAATGCTGGAGATGCAGGTCCGTTGAGCCTCAACGGAGGGCCAACTTGCATTCGATTAAGCAGGAGATCCGCCAGTGGAAAGGCCATCCAGGCAGCCATCCAGACTACCCCTCTATCTCAGCGCAGCGGAACACCTAAAACACGAGAAGTCGACCATGAAAGCAGAAGGTTACAGGCATCATGGAGTAGGAAATAACATGTAACGAGTGTTGTGGGCTCAGCCGGGAAAGGGGGAAGTTGTAATGTGCCGGCGCTACAATGAGACGCACCGCTAGAGACCAAACATAAAGTAGAATACGAATAAAATGTTGTTGGGAAGAGATTATTTGTACACAATATACTATCTATTTGATAGACATGCTCACTGACACCGTAAAGGCGCGGGTTACTATGACGCCGGCCCCGCAACCACGGCGCTGGCCCCCATGGGGTTAGCGACAAGAGAACAGACATTCTTACTATCCCACTTTTCTCCCTATATGAACGGACTTGAGACATAATTTAAGGTTATAAATTGATATCTGCTGGCAATTAGCTGGCAGCCTCCCAGGTACTAGTATGATATGGTGATCGTGTGGATGCTTCGGGGGCAGTCTGTAGTGCCGGCGCTGGCCTACGCTGTCACTGCGTGTGGTTCCAGTCAATACCGAATAAGTGCACACACTATTATCTAACCCCTACTCTTCGATTCTCGCTATAAAACTCTAATATATGCAAGTAACAAGCATATTTATGGACGAGTTCCTATTATTGTTCGGAAAGAAAATCCAGAATAATAGGAGTCATCTGCGACCCTCGCCGATGGGCAGCGTCTGAATCACAGCAACAGCCTAACATCCGGCCTTAAGCTGGTGCCGGCTAGCGGACACTCTGATCCGATTAAGTTGCTTTTTCTACCTAAAGGTGTCATAATCCCTGGAATATTTCATAGTATTTGTTTCTTTTGCATATAGTAGGCCTCTAGGAGCCACACCAAGGCTCCATTGTAGTGCCCGTGCACTACAACTTCCCTCTTTCTTGAGCAGAAGCGGCTTTGCGGTTTCGTCTTTTTCCCTTTCTTCTATAGCCTTCTTTTTACCTTTATTTCCCTCTTTGCGTCATTTTAGGGTTGTTCCATAAGCCCGGGGGAGAGGGGCTATCAGCTTAGTCAGCTATTCGGCAGCCCAGCAAAGAAAGGGTCCAGACCCTTCAACCCAGATTATTAGGCTCACTGGAACTCAACGGAAGGGGCGCTGGGCGCTCCTGCCTCTCTTGCTTCCACTCCTCCATCCGAACCTCTACCCGGTGTCCCGACGGCCTCGGGTTGTTTTCCAGGAGTGTGTTTGCTACTGTTCTGCCTTGTGTTGCTTCGCAGGATTGTTGTGCTTTTCTGCGTGCAGCTAATTCAGGTCCGCCTTACTCTTCTGGAATGCAAGGCGGTTGTGCTTATACTGGATAGCGCCGACCCACTCTCTTGGCAACGTGTTGTCTCCCTCTATCGGGATCTTTGCTGCGCTGTTGTGCTGTGGCGTTTTCGGGTGGGTGGGCTGTACTGGGGATGTAGTGCATGGCACTACAGTGGACCTTCGTCCGCACCCCTCGAGGCTTAGCAACGTGAAAGGGCATAAATAATATAGAATATTTTAAAGTTTAAGGCACTTTCACATATAAGGAAAGCATAAAAGGGAACAGCGGGCTCGCTAGCCGGCACCGGGTATGGGGCTGGATGCGAGGTTGGTGCCGTGACTCAGGCACTGACCCTGTGCGAGGGTCAACAGTCAGTTCTATTATTTAGGAGTTTTCTTTCCTAAGAATAATATGAAGTCGTTTATAATAAGCTTTCAATGTAATATTGTTGTAGACTAGTGCAAATTAGGGACACGTTGATTGTAGATGCAGAGTGCGCACTTAGACATACTAGCCTAGGGATCATACGTAGTAGCAGTGTAGGCCAGCTGTTCACTACATTTGGGGGCCGTCCCGGAAACTTTTTTCTCTTCCCATCACACAACACTCAAGTTTCTCGCACCAACGGACCTAGGGACCTCTGTGAGAGAGCGTCTCTGAGATAATCGTCATGCACCTGCGTAATGGCAAGGTGCTAAGTACGCCAGGCACAACATCGAGGCGAATGTCCTCCGTACGGGAGCCAAGTAGACCTAGCCACCTTACGACACCTTACCCTCCGGTCTCCGCCAACCAGGCCCCACGGGATCCTTCCCGAGTGGCGGATGGCGCATCCAAAGCCGCCGGCGGCGGACATGCCACCTCTAGGGCAGGCGCCTGAGGACATAACTAAGATGAGACACGACCTAGACAAACTCCAGGAATGCTTACGTCAGATGAGCATACATCGAACGGCTCTCCTTTCCGCACCGCCCCCCTGCGGGAGAAAGGCGATAATATGT
>HG712207.1:26192-39903 GCA_000499725.1 Eimeria brunetti | reverse complement strand
CTAATAAGTGGTATGTTTACTTACGACGACCGAGTTTTAAGACACTCGGTTTTCGCTTAGGCCCCATGGGTGCCGCTGCAATGTTTTGCTGAGATTGGCAGCGAGCCACCTGTAGTCGGCTTACAGGCGCCGCTGAACGCAACGCAACCGAGGGTTGCGTTGATTAGGCGCCCGCAGAGTTAACGTTCAGCGAGACGCACTGTCACGTCGACTTACCGGTGTCATCGGTGCAATTTTCACTGGCGCATAGTCACTAGGGCAGGCGGATTCACCAAGGAACAGGCAGTAATAAGTAGGTTAGGCAAGGTTTTAGGGTTGAGTAACCGTGTGCGCGAGAAACCGTGGGGTCACACTGGTACGGGCGCTGCCCCACTGTCGACGTATGATGTACATTGTGAACAACTGCCACTGCTCCATGTAAATGCAGGCTCGACATCAGCACGCAGAATCGATCGGTGTGCTAGTCGCAGGGTCGATTGATGGCGTAGGATCACTACATGGTAGACTGAGCACGTTAATATATACCTAACATTGGTAAAAACTTCGTAAGGCTTAGAACAGGGTCATAAACAGTTTTGGAGCTCTTCTATTGATACAATTCCCCTACGAGGCACATGCAGGCTGATATCTTTGCTTTACAGGTTTCTATGGCAGCTTGCGCACGTAAATATATACCTACATTGGTAGAAACTTCGTAAGGCTTACAACGTGGACATAAACAGTTTTGGAGCTCTTCTATGGATCCTATGCCACTACGAAGCACCTGCAGGCTGATATCTTTGCTTTACAGGCTTCTATTTTGGAGCTGCCCGCTGGTACCGGCGCGCACTGATGAAAACTAAGTAAGGCTTGCGGCTCCAAGTTTTACGGATGAATTTTATCATATTGTGGTGTTTCAACGTTTTTCCTCACTACTTTCAGTGCTTTGGGGCGATATTCCTCCCTAATCAGTCCCGACACAACCGCGCAGCCCCACAACAAAGTAGCCCCAACGAACACAGCAGCCATGCATCCCCCACCGGGAGAGCCAACTTCTCTATTAGTTTGCTTTACCTTGTAAGGGATAGGATCAGCATAATTCACCTAAGAACAGCAATTCAAAATATCCGGATAACAACTGTTGCATATCGTTGCTACGCTCTCTGCAAGGCAGCTGCGTGGCACTCAGTATGCATGCGCCAACCACCACCATTGCGGGCAGCTCCCGTCTACCCCGTAGCGGCAGGTAGCGGCGTGCGCCACGACCGGAAGGCTGAACAAAGTGCTGGTGTCAAATGGCTTTCTCATTACTACGTATCTCCTTCGATTGTTGCGTGGCTTGCCCCCCTGTGCGCTTGCGCGCAGGCTCACGAGTGAAGGCCAAAACAACTGTGCCGATCCATTGGGTGAAGCGGGCTTGATTAAGCTTGCATGACGGGGTCCACCGCAGCACAGGTTAACGGGAGGTGCTCTGGGAAGTCTTGTCCGATACACTTAAAGGCATGCGCCCCTACTTGCGTACACAAAGCTAGTTAGAGAGAGCGGAGCAAGTGTTTTACAGCGGCCTACCACGATAGGACATGCAGAAGTGGGACTTGGGTGTCGTTGTTCATTAGGCTGCATTGCAATATTAGTTGCGTGAACGTGCACTGCGACGCATCTAACCCCGCTCCGTCTCTCACCGACCCCACGAAGCTAGGCCGATGTAACCAAGGGGCCTATTTAGGGATAAGAGGACAACCGGCTTTCTGGCAGCGTTGGGGGCTTTCATATTAATTATTTTGACACTATTGGGGCTTACACTGCTCTTTACAAAAGCCACAAAGACTCTCGTTACACTAAGCAACACTGCACGTATCTTCCGGGCAGACGGGAGCAACGAACCTCGTCCCAACGGCCACGCAGCCCACTGCACAGCAGTGATTCTTTTCAATAAAAATTATTGTGACTGCTTACGATTATTTACAAGGATCATCGCAATGTGCAAAAATTGTGCAAAAATGTGCACAATTTTGTACAGTGAGATGCCCCCTGTAAATAATGATAGGGCAGTGTTCAAGGGTTACCAAAAATCTTTATCAGAATTTCAATTGTTTTTTAACTTGCACAATAGAGATTCTCCACGATTTCCTGTCTGGCGGGGAGGTAACAAGCTTTCGAAGCCATCGACCAGTTGAAGCAAGGCTGGCTGCTGCAACAAAAATCGAGCTTACTTCAAATGGTCGAGGATTTTGGCTGAAAAGGCTTACACACACCTAATAATGCATGGAGAACCACTGAGTCTTTGTCAATCATCCATATACAGCGAGCGCCGCGATGTGCAGGCAGTGGATGAGTCCCTTGGTGCCTTCCAGTTATGCCTCCGTCTTCAAAACGTACCGGAAGATGGGCCAATGCTGTTTTTTTTATAGGGGGACCCACGACAGTAGTAGCTATGCCTAAGCAAGGCTTTTACGTTTCCGGAGCACAGCCGGTCCTTTGGAGCGTGCAAAGGTGCCTACGGTGTAGGCTTACTGACAGGTTCACAAGGCAAAAGGCACTAGCAAAACTGGGAAAGCATGAGGGACAGAAACTGTACGATAAGAGGCTACATAGGTAAGTATCGCTCATCACTGAGGAAAAGTCCAATGATGGGCGCATAACCTTTTGTGTACCTAGCTTATAGCGGATTATGCACGGGGAACAAGGGATCAGCAACGGAAGAAGGGGTTTGAGAGCGAAAGGGTTGACCGTGTTGAGACACGATGGAGTACGTGGGCGTGAAAGAAGGAATAAAGCCCACTTCCAAGCCCACTTCCACTGAGAAAAAGACTAGAACGGACACCAGCAGCCACCAGCAAATTCCACAACTAGAAAGTCGAACCGGCGTACGAAGTAACGTGTCGGCACCTTTTACGCTAAACAGCGTCATGAAATTCGAGTTTTCAGACGCATGCGAGAGGCAGCATTTTAAGGTTCCTTTCCAGGGAAGCCAATAAGGCGATAAGAGAGACGTCTGGCATCACGCAACGCCCAGCACAGGAATGGGGCCGAAGGATGTACTTCTCGCCTCTACAAGTCCCCTTCAAGTCAAATCTATGCTTACTAGTAGCCAGGAGTTGCTAGCGCTACTGGATACCTGCTGCGAACTGAACCTTGTGTCGGAGCGGACAGCGAAGTGCAGCCTTACAGTAGTGAACCTTCAATACAATAACGGCAAACAATGCTAAACTCACACTTTGCCGTGCTCATTGTGTTCACAATAAAAGTGTTGCCGTGTAGGGGCATGTGGATTGACACGAAGTAAGTTTTCAATGTTTTGTAGTCAACAAGTATTAAGATGTATTGGGGTGGACCCTAAGTGAGAGTATCCTTGCAAGTGAGACAAGAAGCGGCGACACATGCTGGACTGTCCTTCCCATCTCATGCCAAGCCCCAACACGTGGGGCCGCTGTGCCGGGGCGTATGGGGACAGAGGAACTTTTCCTCTTTCCGAATAACGAGCTATTGAACCATTTTGAAGTTTTGGGTCAACTTATTTTACTGAACAACGATGTATCGGTAACATCATCAGCCTCAGTAATAGTCAGTCCGACGCAAGCTGATAAGGAAGGAACGTCAGGGCGTTCCTGCGGACCAACGGTGGTGGTCCACTGTCCGATACCTTTCTGTACTGGCTCTTAACCTATGCGAGAGTGAGACACTATTAATTTGGGGATGAGGTTTACCACAATATAAGGCAAACTCAGGAATAAGGAGGGACTGAAAGTTCTTTCATCAACAATGTCCATGACCTGCCTTCCCTCTATTTGTCCTAGTTCTTACTATCCCATCGTGTGAGGGGGTTCGGGACCTTAATGATAAAATCACTGAGTGAGTTATGTCTGCGATTGTGTCACCGTTGGGAGCATTAGGCGCAGAGCAAGGCTGGTCTTTGTTGCTCACTGGTGAGAGGGCGGTCCGTTCCCGAGGGTCCTGTGGTCCCCAGAGCCCCAAACCCTCCTTTGTCGGCACGGAAACAGAAGTTGCTCATACTTACTGCCTATTCGTTGGCGCCGTCTCTGCGACTGCCGTTGCCTACTGAAAGGCAGGAAGCAAGGATGGGCCAACCAATATAAACATAGGATGCGACATAAAGTGTGAAGTCGGCCATAGTACGACAACGCCTGCTTGTATGTTGGACCAGCTCACAACAACGTAATTATGTGCATCCTATAAGCGCCTCCGTGCTAGGCGCATATGTTTTCCTTCGACGATCGTAGTGCATGCGCCAGCAAGCCGTGAGAAAGTGTAGCCGGCATATGCACAGAACAAAATGTTGACACGCCATAACGAGATGGTGCCGTTAAAGAACTATCCGGTACGGGAGGACCTCTATTTGTCCGCAGGACAACTGAGACATGCAGACGTTACTTTTATTATAAGCATTCAGCTGTTCAAGTCAACTGTCGAAACACATGATGAAGGCTTCTGCAGACTTCGAAATGAGTTGGTCAGTGGCTTCCCCTGATCGTACGTGAAAGCATACCACGGATCACCGATGCTGCTGCTGTACAGGGAGGGCATCGGCTTGATGCGTCAGCCCTGTGCCGAAGCCCTACCTATCTGTCAGTTCTGCCTCTTGCGTGATCTTCGCATGGCTTGCCCCCTGCTGGGTGCCTCCTTGTGACAGACAAAGACGTGGGCAGAACGTTGCCATTCATGGAGGTAGAAGGCCCGTGGGCAACGAGTAACAATTTACTAGCCCAATGGGCAGGTATTGAATGTTGGTGGCATTGCAATGGCATACTGAGACCGGGGCGGTAGCGCAGGTTCTTGAGCAGTACAATCTTTGTTGTTAGAAGGTGGAAGATGCATCGCAGTGAAGGAATGGCTGTGAGCCTGGGCTGAATAGTGTGCACCGCACTTTCGTGGTTGCAGGAGCAAAGTGTTTGAGAACCGTAGATTCTGAGGTGAAAAAGGGTACCATTGGATGCACCATAGCCGGTCCTAGGCGACAGTTCATTTGCGTGAATTTCAAAGACTTGCTGTTAGCGTATTTCATAAACTGGAGTCAGGATAGCATTCCAAAGCCAGGGCCTGGACTGGGTGGTGACATGGATACCGTCTACGCACGCTGCTTTCCTGGTTATCTCTGTCTCTGCCAGTTGACAGCCTATTCAGGTACACAATGGTTTCATATTACAAAGGGATGGGGCGTGTTTTTGTGTGTTTAGAGTACAGGAGCCCGTAAGGCTACTACTACAACATAAGTAGGGATGGAAGAACTTCGCAAATATCGATATGTTCGATCAAAGCCAACGTATTGTGTTGCTGCTTATGAAGCGTTACAAGAGACCCAAACGCAGCCGAGAGTACTTGCTGAAGTAAAGCATATCATTAAGCGGCGGGCAGAAAACGGAAATGGTCTCCCGTGTTGCAAAAAGTAAAGAAGAAAACACTGAAGGAGGAAATAAGCTTTGTCTCCAGTTATTTGTCTACAGAGGCATAGCTAGTGGAGTAGTGCAATAATGCCCTTGGAACAGAGCTTTAGGAAGGTATCTGTAGCAGGACCTGCCAGAGGTTAGTGGATGTTTTAGTATGCACGCATGTTGGCTACTGAAGGCCGACAGCCGAGTACTGTGTTTTTATATGCATATAAAGGGGGCATGCGTATTCGTGCATCATGGGTTGCCTGGAAGCAGTTGGTGCAAATCAGAAAAGGCCCCCCATCTCCCCGTACCTCCAAGCAGCTGCACTCAGGATTCCTGATAGCAGGAAAGTAGGTTGACTGCTTTTTGAGCTCTTACTATAGGCGAGTAACACATTTAGTCTAGCTGGCTTGATTCTATGGCAGCTCACTACCGCCCTTGTCTATGGCCTCGCAGAGACACTCCCCTCTCATGTACACCTTGCCTACAGTATGCTTTAAAATCTGATGCAAGAATAGCTCGCATAGGATCGGAAACAGAAATGATTGAACAAATGGGTATTGCTCTAGAAAGAAAGGTTGACGAGTCTTAAGCCACAGAAGGGGAGCGGTTGGAACATGCCAATATAAAAGCAATAAAATCACTCTTACGTATCTCCTGAAACTCCAGATGAAACTTTGACTAAAAAACAGGATTTAAAATGTTGCAGGCGACGATGGGACTGGTGAAACTTGTGTCCAGGATGCCAGTGGGCCCCAGTGGTCCTTGCTGTCTTATGTCTGCTTCATGGGTACCTGAAGTGTTGTTCTTGCATTTGCCCATTCCGATTGTTGTAGACTGGCCAGTATCAGTGGAGGCTTGGCTAGCCTTATCAAGGAAAGGCAGGTGCTTTGTGTGCTTTTGTTAGAGCTTTTGAGTTTGTTGTCTACGTTGTCTAAGTTGTCTAAATGAGGCACACCGTTTTCCTTACTTCTCGTTGTCTATGGGGGGTGCACTTGACCCTGGGTTACCCCCATAGGAGCACCTGCTAACTGGTGACAGGACTCTGAAAAAAGAAAAGAAGTAATGGGAAGTAGCGAAGCAAAACAAGGGCTGAATTTTATCTGGAAACATCTCACAGACACCTCATGGCACCTCTGACTCACCCGCCTTCAACCCCATTAGCCTTAAACAGAGAATGAACAACAGCAACAAGAGCTCTGTCCAGCAGCAGCGTTACCCATCACATCACAGCAACTACCGCTACATAATCGGCAGCAAAAAAGCAACAGCAGCAGCAGCAGCAGAAAAGGCAAACGCATGCTGCCTTTCCCATCCCCACGCAGCGAATGCATCTTTTTCGCCGGACCTCCTCTGTCCTCTCTAGTGTAGTTGCATCGTACGTCAAAGGAGGCAAATAAAATTCGTTTTCTATGAGCGCTTCTCATTAGCTAGCAATTATTGATGATAAAGCTCTGGCAGCCACTGAGGCTACTCAGAAGAGTTGGAGATAATAAGAAGCGAATGGGCGATCTGCCACCTAGACAGCAGCAAGTACTGCATTCATTTGAATGTATTCACTCATTCATGGGTTCGATTCGGTTGCCACGGGACTAAGCAATTCCCATGAGCCCTCATTGGAAAGCGTTTCAAGCGCCTCCCCGTTGCTGCTGCTGCTGCTGCTGCTGCTGCTGCTGATTCGGCTGTATGGGGACTCAAGAGCGACCTCCTCCATCTCAGGGGAGAAAACTGGCAGACAACGCAGGCTGCAGTATTCCGTGCTGCTAGGTGTGTCCTGCACTTGCTGCTGCTGCTGCTGCTGCTGCTCCTCTGCCTCCTCCTCGTCTGCGTCTCCTTCAGGCTGTTGCCACTGCGGTGGGTTCTCCTCTGCAGCCGTAGCGGATGCAGGGGAAACAGCCTCACGCAGTGTCTGGTTCCTTCCAAACTTCTGCAGTGGCTGCTGTTGATGGTGCTGCTGCACTTGCTGCTGCTGCCTCTGCTTCCCCTGTAGCTGCCGTCGCTGCTGCTGACCAGGCTGCTTCCCCGGGGAGGCCAATGGAGTTGATTTCTTTCTGTCTTTCGGCGTGCCAGGGGGGGGCACCACGGGCATGTTCCAAGTATCATGTTGTTTGCCTTTGTCATATTGTTGTGTTTCACGTGATCCGTCTTTTGCTGCAGTTGGGGACTTCTCTTGTGGGGCCCTCGAGTGTGCCAAAGGGTTACGGGGGGTGTCTTCCCTTCTGATGTCTGTGTCTGGCGGCTGCTGCTGCAGCAGCCCTTCTCCACTCTTCAACCTGCGGGGCTCTGCCTCAGAAAGCCGGGGCCCTGCTGCTGCCAAGGGGGCCCCCGGAGACCCCTTCGGGGGCTGGGGAGGCCCCCGGCGCCAGGGCTCCTGCCCGGAGGCCCCCGAGGGCTGCGGGGCTGTCTCGACAGCCTGCAGGCGCTTCGCCCCCAGGTCCTGGTCCTCCGCAAGGGTCAGGAGATTTCTCGCTGCCATCTCCTTCAAAATAATGTTGTTTAGCCACTCCTGTTCCTCTGCATGCAGGCCGTGGGACCGGCAGAAAGAGTGAACCTGAAGCCGGAAAACAAAACCACTAAACCCCAAACCCTAAACCCTAAGCCGCAGACCCTCGCAGGTTTTTCCAGCTCCCCAGAAAACCTTCCTACACGGTCAGCCCTTGCTAGAAAGCTGTTTGTCTGCCGTTTCTAGGGTAAGAGTCAAAAATCCTCGTTCAAACAGGGGTTTAGGGTTTAGGGTTTGTGGGTGGGTACGGCCGCTCTGGGGTCTTCGCCTTCTCGGATGGAAATGCGGACGAGCCGCCCCTTTTGAACTTCGACGGAAACCCCAAAAACCTCCGGCGCCAGGCGGAGGGTGTAGTGCCCCTCGGCGAAGCTGAAGGGGCCTTCGTCTCTGCGCGCAGGGGAGGCTGTCCCCACGAGCCTGAAGAAGAGGCAGATGAAGGTTCTTGCAGGCTAGGCTTGAGGGGTTCTTGTAATGAAACATATACTCCTACTGGCTGGGTTTAGTTGTTGTTTACCTTTAAAACTGTATGTTTTGCTCTCAACTAATACGGTTAGGGGTCAGGGTTTCGGGCTCTAGCTTTCGCTGTAGACAAATAAGTTGCTTGTTTGAGCGAGTGTCCACTGCGAGGTTCAGGGTTTGTTAAAGCTTAAAGCAGGGCGAAAATGGTTGAAAAAAGCAGACACAGGCAGGTAGGGTTTAGCGTTTAGGGTTTAGGGTTTGTGTTTGCCTGTTTTGGTGAAAGCGGAAGATCCGGTCTCTATCAGCAGCCCCCCGGCGCAGCCTCTCTACGGCAGCCCCGAAACCCTCAGGGGGGGAGGGCCCCCGACCGAGGCCCCTGAGGAGACAGGCGCAGCAGCGCAGTGCTAAATGGAGACAGGAAGGTTGCGCTGTCTCCTTTATGCTGCTAGGGTTTAGGGTTTAGGGTTTAGGTCTAGAAGGCAGACACACGACGGGTGAACGTGTATGTTGCCTTTCCTTCCGGGCTAAGGATCTCTCGCATGCATGCACACCTCCCTATACACCCCGAAGCAAACAAATTTCTCTACAGAGGCGTTGCAGCAGATGCGTACAACACGGCAAGCAGACCTGCCTCAACACCTCAGTGCTACCTACATGTATTTCAGGTGGCACTGCACCCAGGTTTGCAGCCACAATGGACATCGATAGGCACTGATGGCTGGCCTTACAATAGCGCTCAACCGTTGGTTGAGGTCTACAGACATCTCAGCGGAGCTGGGGGCAGGAGACAGGGGATATTATTTGATTGAGCAGCATGCAGATAAAAAGTGCAGGAGAAAACGAGACGGAGACAGAAACATCTGTTGAGGTTTTGCACTCACCGAGAATACCTGTGAGACAGCCACAAATTGGGCTTAAATGTACACTCCCGCAGGTCGTCCTCCTGTTGCTGCTCCTGGCGGAGCTGCTGCTGCAGCCGCTGCTGCTGCTGCTGGTGCTGCGCCAGCTCGAACAGCTGCAGGTGTCTAGACACCCCGCTTGCTGACTGCAGATGAAACACATACAGCTAAAACGCTATCAATGCCGTTCTAATTGTATTCTATTTGACATTTAATGTGCTAGCATGTTTCACCCGCACTGACAGCTGCAGGCCTGAAGTTTGCTCGTGCATCCTGGGTCCATGCATTTGAGGTGTATATACACCTGAGGCCTGTGTACATTCTATTGAAACGATGCAGCTTCTGAGGTGTATCGATGCAGCAGAAGTAACATGAAAGTGTAATTCAATTGTTAATAAATGCTCTGCAACTGCTAAACTTGAATTTGCTCTCTTTCTTGCTGCTGCCTGCTGCCCTTAAGAGGGCCCCAAGGCCCACCGAAGGTCCCTCTCCAAATCTGTAGGGCCTCCCATATCCCCGCCGCCGCTGTAGTTCTTGCTGCAGCATCAGCTGCTGCGGCTGCCGCTGCTGCTCCTGCTGCTGCTGCAGGAGCGCCTTTCTTGCCTGCCGCTGCCTCGCTGCTCGCAAACACAAATTTCACAATATACATGTTTACAATGTTCAGAAAGTAACAATGCCCCCCACGCTTTGTTGCTGTGCTTCTGTCAGCGTTAAACCGTGAACTGTTATTTGTAACCGCTTAACCCGTATTTGTAAATCCAAAACATTCATCTATGAACCCTAAACCCTCGGCTGTAAACCCTAAACCCTTATGGTTATACCCTCATTTGTGCAGCCTATATATTCAGCTGTTAAGTCTAGACCCTCAGCTACAACCACTGGACCGGCAAAGGCAAACCATAAGCCCTCATTTATAAACCCTAAGCTCTCCTTTTTAAGTCCTAAAACAACCCGTGCAAGCCCCACATCATCAGTTGTCTTCACGCATAAACCCTAAGCCGTCGTTTGCAAACCCTAAACCCTCATGTATCAAGTCCAGACAAAGATGTTTTAAGAAACATAAACCCCCAACCCACCTCGTTCTAGCAGTCTCTCCGTAACTGCTGCAGAGCTGCAGCTAGTCTTCGGCTGCGTCGCCTGCTGCGATGGCTCCCCTGAAGAACACACCTTCTAAAATTTTAAAACCCTAAACCCTAAACTCTAAACTCTAGCCCTAGACCCTAGGCCCTAACCCCTGGAGGTTAGGGCCTCCTCAGCTTCCTTCGACAGCCACAGGCTACACACTCTCACAGAAGTGCAACTGCTCCAATGTATGCTGCGTAAACCCTAACCCCGACCCCTTGTGTGGGCTTGCTAAACCCTAAACCCTACCAAACCCTAAACCCTACGAAACCGTAAACCCTAAACCCTAGCCGCTTGCCTGGAGCCTTGTGGCGGAAGAAGCAACTTCTCTGGCGGTTTAGCAACAGCGGTAAGAAATCGCGGCTCAGCCGCTGCAGCTCCGCATACACCTGGCGGGTCTCCTGTATACCCCACAGCCCCCACCGATAAACCCTAAACCCTAAACCCTTGACAGGCAAAACAGCTGCCACTGTGAGGAGCCCTGCTGCGCTGCTGCGTAGACGAAGACAGGTACAGGCTAAGGAGACGGGGTAGCAAGGGCCCCTCAGCAGCAAAGCAGCTGCTGGTGCTGCTGCACCAGCAGCTGCTGCTGCTGCAGCAGCAGCAACTGCTGCAACGTCAAATGCGAGAGCAACCGCGGAAACAGCAGCAGTAAAGGGGGGCAGCTGCAGCAGCATCTGTAAAGGCAGCAGCAGCACTGAGGCGCACCTGCTGCAGCAGGGTTGTTGCCTCTGCAGCATGGCTGCTGCTGCAGCTGCTGCTTTGCCCTTCTGCTTCTATCGGGCCCATAGTCTCCAATCGTTTCGTTGCTTTGCCCAGCTCTGTGCAGCTGCTGCTGCAGCAGCTCCTGCTGCTGCAGGCGAGGTCTTTGTTGGCGCTGCTGCTGCTGCATTGGTTGCAGCCGCACCAGCTGCTGCTGCTGTGGCTGCTGCAGCTGCTGCAGCCAGGGTCGCTGCTGCAGTCAGACAAGAGACCTGCAAGGAACTGGAAGAGCCGCTCCCTATACACCAACCCTGAACCCTCTGGGTCCAGCAAGTTGCACAGCCTCTTAACCAAGCGCTGCAGGCACCAAACCCTAAACCCTAAACCCTTAACCCTAAATCCTAAGTCCTTTTCCCTGTCAAGTGAATGCCGAAACCTTCAGATTCACTAGGCAGAGGTGACGTCTAGTGGCTCTAAACGCGAGCCAACCGGAGTCTACGGTCTGGGTTGGAGGGTCTAGGTTTTAGGGTCTAGGGTTTAGGGTCTAGGGTTTGCGGCCCCTCACGAGTTCTTTGCTTGCCGCTTCTTGAGAAATGAGCTGTTTCCTGGCTTTCAGAAGTGGATCGACATTGTGCTGCTGCTGCTGCTGCTGCTGCTGCTGCTGCTCTTGCTGCTGTTGCTGCTGTTGCTGCTGTTGCTGCTGTTGCTGCTGCGGATGTTGGTGCTGAAGGATCCCCAGCAGCTGCAAGCAGTCAGGGAGCAAAGAGGCCGGGAGAGCAGCAGCTTCAGATGTTTGCTGCTGAAGGCTGGCGTAGGCCTGCCTGCATGCACGTCGCAGCAGCTCGGGTTTAGGGTTTAGGGTTTACGGTTTAGGGTTTGTTGCCCTGCTGCAAAGATTCGGGGGTTAGTTTACTTTAGCTCCCTAGACAGCCGCTGCTTGAACACTCTGAGGGAGGCCGGTGTTAGCTTGGAAGCATTGCTAAGGCGCCGTTGCTGCTGCTGCAGGAGCAGCAGCTGCTGCTGCTGCTTTCGCCTCCTCGTTAGCGCATCTTCATAGAGCTGCTGAGAGATGAGGAGGCCGCTGGAGCTGCTGCTGCTGCTGCTGCTACTGCTGCTGCTGCAGGAGAGCGTGCTGCAGCGAGACCGCAGTTGCTGCTGCTGGCGCAGCAGCAGCAACTTCTTCTGCTGCTTCTTTCTTTTTGACTCAAGGCCTTGGTGGTACAGCCGCAAATGGACGCTGTTGCAGTTTCCTGCTGCTGCTGCTTCCGCTGCGGGCCTTGCTGCAGCAGCAGCAGCAGCAGCAGCAGCAGCCAGGACTTGAGACTCGGCAGATATCCGAGGTCTGAAGGAATATTCATCCTCCTCAGGTGCGTCAGCAGCAACTTCAGCAGCAGCAGCAGCGTCAGCAGCAGCAGCAGCAACGTCAGCAGCAGCGCTGGAGCGGGCAGCCCAGAGGGCCCCTTGGAGCGCCGCTTTGTTAAGCCCATCTGCAGAGCACAGAGGCACGAGTCGCCCCGCTCTAAACCCTCAACCCTAAACCCTAAACCCTACCTTCTGAGTTCAGACGCTAATGCAGCAACAAGTGGAAGGGAGAGGCACCTTGGAGTCCCCTCAGCTCTGCCATCATCTTCGCACCGATTCTCCTCTTCCTCTCTGTCTCAGCTAGCTGCGGCAGCTAGCTAGCTGCGCGGCTAGCTAGCTGGGGCATGGGCCCAGCATTAAGGGCCACCAGAGACAAGGTTGGTCCTTCTTTTCTCCGCTGCCTCCTAACTTGCTGGGCTTAGCGTATACGGGCCGCAGCAGCAGTTGAATTAGAAGCAGCAAGCAAGGAGATAAATCTAGAAATAGCTGCTGCAGGTTACATGCAGCTTTTGGAGCGCAAAATATGGGCCTCCGCTAGGGTTTAGGGTTTAGCGCGTATACTGCTAGTGACCTTCTGTTGTCTCCAGGGGCCCGCTCAAGGCAGGCGCTGCAGCAGCCTTCTCTGCAGCACCTTAAGCTTCCGCTGACGCAGCAGATGGCAGCAATTTAATCTTAAGTCTATGGTTTAGGGTTTAGGGTCTAGGGTTTAGGGTCTAGGGTTTAGGGTTTACACGCTGGGGTGTGTCGAGCGCGTGTGTGTGTGCCATCTGTATTTAATTTTTAGTAATCCATTCCCTACAAAATGCATGCCTTCCTAAATATATTTCATTAAATATAACTTAATTAGACAAAGGAGACAAACTTAAGCAAGAAAAAACACTGAGACAACAGCCTTAGATGCGTCACACGGCGGCTGCAGCCCCAGAAGCGCAGGGGCCCCCCAGGGCCCCCGGGGGCCCCTGGGGGCCCCCCAGGGGCCCCCCCATACGATTTAGCGCGTTTCAACTAACTGAATATACCCCTTATTATATTTATTTGTCAAACAAAATGAATATTGTGATGCAAAAATAATATATAGAAAATAAGAAGGAGGGGATAACGCCTAAAAAGAAGGGAGGGAGCAGCAGGCTTCGTCTGTTTCTTATCTCCATCTTCTGTCGATTCATTTGCTCCCATACTTTTATTTTTGATGATTTGACAGGTTTTATTGTCTGGAATAGGTTGGTGTGGGTTAATGCTGGGGTTTAGGGTTTAGGGTTTAGGGCGGCCGAAGCTGCGTGACAGCAACCAGGGCC
>HG712201.1:32023-42907 GCA_000499725.1 Eimeria brunetti | reverse complement strand
AGCACGTTTCCTGCTGCGCTAGCTCCAGTATGAGCGGGTTGACGAGGAAGCCGCCGCCAAGACTCAAAGACGCTGTTGGGGGAGGTATGCGATTACGGTGACTGCAGGGAGTGAGCGGGTATTCTCGCCGTCATGTGGGATTGCAATTTTGTGTACTGATGGCCTTTTTGGATGCTCCAAAATGTGTTTGTCTTTTGAACAGTGCAGTCACACTCAGGGCTAGCGCATTCAGGCCTCCCCAATCGCGTTAGAAACGCGCAGATGGGCTTGCATTCTTGAACGCTGAGAAGTGGGGGGGGTGAAAGGAAACTGTAGAGTGAACGTTTGTCGTGTTTCAATGTTGGGTGTTGTTGTTAGAAATAGTATTTGAAGTAGGAAGGACTGTACTCCTAAAACGACCAACGGGAAGGCTCGCTTAAGGTTTTCTGAGAAGCGCCTGCGATTACTGGAACTGCAGGATGTACGCTGGGGTTCTCTTAGCCGTGCAGCATTGCACTTCAGAAATGAATGTGCTGCTCGGTGGTGGCCAGCACATCCATTTCTGAGGGCTTCAAATGCATGCTTGGCGCTACGCGATACGAAGATGGCCCTCCATATGTGTAGGTGGGAAAAGGGAGCTGGAGGGAAAATGCAAAGTGGAAGTAGAACATGTTTGAACTTTCCGCGTTATGGATGGAGTAAAATAGTCTGGACGTATCCGCAGCACTATGTCTAGTATGAGCAGGTTAACGGGGAAGTACAGGAGAGTCAAGGAGCCCTTTGAGGGAGAGCTGAGACTACGCGCATTGCAGAAAGTACGCATGTACCCTAGTTGCTGCGTAGGGTTGTGCATTTAGGCTTACATCTCTTCTGTGAAAATCCGCTCGCATATGTTGCAAGCCGAACCACGCTTTGAGAGGTCAAACGCGTATTTGGCGATACTGGGTGAGCAGATTCGTCCACGTTCGCGCAGTCTCAAAACGGTGTATCCTGGAAATTGCATCTGCGCTGCAGTTCCACCTTGAAGATACAAACATTTCTGCAGTACGAGCAGGTTGAAAAGTAATTAGGAAACAAGGCTGGCACACTGTGTGGAGAATACTGGGATCCTGCTTGTGATGGCGGATTTCACTGCCGGTTACTGCCTGGAGGCCTCCGGATGTGGTCATTACCTGCGTTGTTTCACAGCACAGGCACGCGAACAAAAACGTGAGGAGAACGATGTCATCCGTGGCTCTAGTGGGTGGGCAAATTCCCACGCAGCTTTCAATCGGGACCGAAAGGGGGTTGTAAAATGAAAGTTGCATATCCGCGAGCGCTTCTCACATACGCTTGAGGTGGTCCGTACTTTTCCAGGTGCGTTATTTCCAGTACTTACACGTCAGCACAGACGTGAGAACAGCGTCAGTAGAACCCGAGGCTCCTTACGTCAGGGGCGCCCTTACGAGCATTGCAGGAAGTACGCTAGGGGCCAGGAAGTACTCTCAGGGCCCTGATGTTGTACATAGGTGCACCTGTATGGACAGAGTGGCTTTTCGGATGCGTATGGGTGTCTTCCTTGGCTGTCGGATATCACCGTGACAGCGAGCGATGGTAGGCATGCCCATTGCTAAAGACCCCGTTGCTGGGAGCGCAGTTGTCCGTTTTTCTTTGCTGCGGCTTGTATGACGAGGAGCGTGCAATATATGCAGAGTGGATATTGCACGTGTATTGACGTTTCGGGTGTGAGTGCGTACCCTGCAGGAAGTAAGATCAGGCGCTACGGTTAGCATTTTTATGGGGCAAGCGGCGCTTCACCCAGGTAGTCGAGGAAGACGAGGACACCGTCAAGTGCCACCGAGGCTTTTGCAGGAAGGACTGAAATTGCGACCACTGCAGGATGTACGCTGGGATAGTGTAAACCTCACGGAAGCGCCCTTCATGTGTCCCATGGCCTTCTGGAGAGGCAGAAATGTAACGTGCAGTACGCAGGTTCGCGAAGTTATTGTAGTGTCACTTAGCGTCGCCGCATGCACAGGTGCTCGTCCATCTTTGCAGTCTGGAGACCCTGGACTGAACGGAAGCTGCAGAGTGAAGATTGCCCATAATTTGCCATTGCATATCATGGGTATAGGCTGTTTCTTTGAAGCAGTCGGCCGTATTCGCGGAGGCGGCGAGCGAGTCCATGACAAGACTACCGTCAGCAGTCGCGCAAGCTGCTGGAAGTGCTATAGGCTGTACCCTAGGGTCCTATATGGGACACGATACTATATATTTAGCCATGACGAGCATATTCAGTCCTCAGGGCCTGGAGCTCTTCGTTGGAGCTGCTGGGTACGCCGGTTGCCATACAGCCTTGCAGCCGGGACATCAAGGATTGAAATAAAAGTGCAGAGCGGAAATTGTGCATGTTCTACATTCTTCTGCCCTCTTATGTTGTGGGAAATTTGCGTTGCTTCAAAGCAACCGGTTTTGTTTTGTGGAATAGTTCTCAGCTGTGCCGTCTGGAAGGTGTCAATGACTTCGTATTGAGCATCTCATGCATTTCGTGTGCGGCGGCCCGTGCGAGGCAGGAAAGGCCGTACATTATCGAGATACTTCGGTTCGATGTTCGATCCATGGTGGGTGTGAGCAAGGCGAAGAAGCTTTACTATGTTCTTTCAATGCGTGGTTTGCTCTATGTTGCAGTGGGTGAGTTAACACAGCTGGCCAAACTCAAGGAAGCGTAGCATGTCACTAGACGAAGATTCATGGTTGCTTGTAGGTGCTTCTGCATTTTGTTTCGTGCTGTCTAGCACACGCATACCCTATTGAAGTCGAATGCCTTCAAGAGTCACCGCTTCTTTAGAAGGAATAAATGCAATTACGAGTGCTGCAGGCAAGACACCGTATTTTTCGCAAGATTACAGTTGTGTGGGCCGACTGGGCGTATCCGATGTGTCTGCGTGGCTTCTTTGCTTCGGTTCGTACCAGTAATTACAGGCACCTTCAGTTCTGACGTCTGGGGTGACTGGGTGCTCAGATGCGGTTGCATTCTCGTAATCTGTGCACCGCGTCCTGGGGGGAACTGCAGTGTGAAATGTTGCACGTGCATTCATTCCGTTTCGCGCATAGGAATGTACTTTTTTTAAGCAATCAATCCAACTTCCAATGCATTTTGTCGTGTATGAGGGGGCCGAGGAGAAGGTAGAGAAGAAGGCTATCAAGAGCCATTGATGGCTTTAAAGAAAGCGGTGAGGGTAGGAGCGCTGAAGGACGTATAGCTCGCGGCCCTGGACATTACGCAGGATTGTGTTACTGTGAACATAGTAGGTTTTCTCGCACATATCTAAATGTGCTCCTGCTTTTCGTAGTGTCGTACTAATGATCGAAGCGCACTCAGTTCTCCGTAGTCTGAGCTCTTCCTTGGCGTTGCTGTATGCGCAGATGCTGTTGCATCTTCCCTGGCAGACCAATAAAAAACTCCAAAGTGAACATTGCAGATGCTTCTTTACAGTTTCGTAGATGACTGTCTTAGCGGAATTCGCCCTTTACTGGAGGTCGAGTTGCGGTGTGTTAGTCTACAGCAAGGTAGGGCCTTTTGCGTCTCAGGAAGTGTTGACATTGAGTGAATTAGGGCTCGGTTTTTCAATGGCGTATTGCGTGGGGATAGTTGTGCGAAGCATGCTGCGCTTTTCCTGTAAGGCGGCTTCGTAGGTGAAGTGGAGGAGTGGTAAACCTGTACGCAGAGGCCAACAGTTTTGGTTCTACGGTGTGTGCGAGCGAAGGAAAACAGATCAAGCTTGCCATACGTAGTGCATTTCATCGTGACGGTGCGCTTTGTGAAATGACACATCAGAAAGCAAATCGAAAGGAGCGTAGGATGTGGGAAGGAGAAGAGTACTCGTGGCTATTGAATGCTGTTTTTTCTGGTTGCGTCGTGCTGAATACGAAAATGCCGACGAAGAAGTATTGAAATGGACTTTGTAGGGTCACTAAAGTATTGGAGCAGGGGAAGCAATAATGCCCACTGCAGATGGTACGCGGAGGGTCTGTATGTTGCCGAGGATTTCATGTTTGAGGACTGCCCCTTTTTATCGGATGCACCCAGGGGTGTTCTGTAGCCGTGTGGTGTCACAGCTATGGTAAGCACATCCACTATGCAAGACGCTGAATTTGTCCTTGGTGATTTTGAGTGACTAGATGTCATTGTGACCTTGCAGTGGGGGATCGGGAATTGGAAGATGGATATCGCCCATTCTTCTCCGTTTACTGGTGTGGGTAGAAGGAAGTTTTTACGGAGTGGTCAGTCTTTCGGTGGAGGTGTAGCTGAGGCTGCAAACGTGTCAGAGCGAAGCGCGACGTTATGAGGATTGGGTCATACACAAAGTATTTTCACGTCTGCTTGTGGCTTCCCAGGGTCGGCGAATACATGGAAGATGGTCTGGACCTGGGGTTGTGGTTTCATAGTGTGTGTTGATCGAGCGGCGTATATTGGACCTGTTCTTTGCCCTGGTTGCGCAGCTGGATGCGTGTTACAGCAGTATGGATGCTGCAAGGGCTGACGTAGACTTCGTGAGAGCCTTTGGGTGATTCTCCATGCTACTGCACTTTGTCGAGTATGAGCAACTCGGTGGGGACGTAGAAAACATCGTCAGCAGTCCACAAGACTTTTGAACGTAAGGTGCAATTATGGACACTGCGGAAAGTATATTCGGGGCCCGTATACTGCGCAATATTGCACATCTGTGGACTGATTGGCATCTTTAGGCGCATTGAGATGGGCTTCTTGGCTCTTCCGGTTCGAACTAGAGTACTCGTATGCCGTCCTGACAACCCTGATTCCATCATTGCCATAAATGGTTCTGCCGGTGCCTCTGTAATTGGCGGAACTTTCGTTTCTCGATGTGGTTGACCTTTTATTGGAGGTCTATTTGGGCTGTGAGTAGCTGGTATACAGGAAGGCGGGACCATGTGCTTCTTACCTCGGTGAACTACTGGCACTGCGTGGATAAGGGCACAGCACCACAGTGGAAGTATTGCCTTTAACGTTACACCGGCTTGGTAAGAAGCGCTTGACGCCTTCACTGTCAAGTGGCTTTGCTTCCATAGCGGGAAAAGGGAACAGCCGTAAACCAGTGGCTGGCCTTTATCGAGTGTTTGGCTCAATGGCGTGTGCACAAGGGGAGAAACATATACAGCCCCTTCTGAAATGCGTATTCACTATGATGGAGCACTCGGTGAGTTATTTGGAGGACAAATGACCGTGGGCGGGGGAGATAATTGGTGGGTGTTGCTTTATGGCCCTCCCTCTCGCTGCATTTTGCCGCCTGGGCGGTTTTACGGTTAAGTAGAACACAATACCGCCAGGATTCACTGAGGAATTTGAATCAAGAAGCGCAGCTACTAACGCTTTAGGGAGTAACACATCTAGTCCCTATGACCGGGAACTCCATTGGCCTTTAAAGATATTGGAGGCGCTGGTGTCTTTGCTTCCCTGCAGCTGGAAGCGAGGGCAGTGAAATCGAACTAAGGGGTGACGAAGTAGAGTGCGTTTCGTAGGTCTTGCCGCAATAGCGGCAAGAGCATCCTCCTCCCACGGCCTTAAACCTTTCATTCGCCTTCTTGCATGAGCAGACGCCGTTGCCTTTCAGTTGCGAAACCGAGCATCGCGGCGAACACCTGGAGGGCGTGTTACATGTGCTTCAGCGTTGCACGCTAACGAGTAGAGGTATTGTTTTGAAGCGATTCGATTATTCGCTGCATATTGCCGGGTCGGAGGAGGCCGAAGAGACGTGAAAAAACACCACCGTCACGATTGGGCTGCTCTTTTGAAAAAAGGGATGCCATTGCCACACGTTGCAGCCATCAAGCTGGGATCCTGCATGTAGCGCAGGATTGCAATCAAGTAGGGTAACTGGCTCTCTCGGAAACGCGCAAATGTTTCTTGGCTTTGCGGCGTTGCAGTACTGGGAAGTACACCCTGTCCAGTTGTGAACTCGCCATTGGCGTTGCTGGCTGCGCAGCTCCCTTCCATTATTTCATTCAAAATAATGGCGGCTGAAAGGCAAGTCGAGACTGGAGCTTTCACATGGTCCGCTGGTTCCTAGGGCGGCAGGCTTTTAAATGGCCACGTCCCTCTCGAAGACTATATAACAGACTCAGAGTTGTGTTTATCTGCACTAAGACGGGGCCCTTTGCGGCATCGCCCGCTTGGGGTTGTTATGGAGCAGATCAGGACGCAGTTCGGCGGAAGGGTGTGTTGGAAAGGACGATGATACGGTGCGAGGCATTTCAGGTTTTTAATTGGCTCTGTAGACTCAGCGTAAGAGAAGAAAACCTGTAAATCAACGTGTTGGCCTGGATGGGGGAGTCAGTTCTACTGCACATCTACAAATAGGGAAGATGCTTTTATATTGCCTGTTCTTCCGCGGTGCAGTCGGTGAGTTGGTAAAGCTTGGCGTAAATGGGAGTATATCATGTTTGGGTAACTAGATTTGGGGGGGCCTTTCGCTACATTTCGTTGAAGCTGGTCAAGTATAACCAGGTCCACGAACGCTGCCGAAATCCATCGAGGATTTGCAGTGATGCCATTACCATTACTGCAGGAAGTAAGCTATACTCATGTGGGACTGAAATTCTACTTACAGACGGGGTTCCTCATATGCATCGAGTTGCGTCTCGCAGCTTTGTGGTGTTGCATATGTGGCCAGCACATCCATTACTCCGGACCTGAAACTCATACTGGGTGCGCAGGTGCCCTTGCGTCCTTCTTTTGCATTGGAAAAGCCAAGGACTTAACGGAACCTGCATTGCGAAGAGAGCATGAAACAGCCTTTGTATTGCAACAGAGAGAGTGTTGTTGTGACGGAACGCCTTCGTGTTGGAGGATCTGTCACTTGTGGGTTGAATTTGCGTCAGCCAGCTTTCCTTGGCGGGTTGATCTATATGTGAAGCGTAAAGTATTGGTGGGCCGCTGGTGGAAATGTTAAAAGTTTGCCTCCCTTCCCCTCCGGCAGACTGCGGTCTCCACCACATAGCGTTGCTGATGTTCTAGGCTTCAGTGGCATCACTATCAAACGCGTACGACGATTGAAATTCCGCTAAGGCAAAATCGACTCCCTGGCTTATTAGTTAAATGTGGAAGAAAGCATAAGTGGCAGCTGCGACGCTACTTTTGCAATGGCGTGATGCAAACTGTACGCTACTTCACGTCAGTGCAGTGCCGTCCAGCTCTTGGGAAGCAGTGTCTTAGTCATTTGAGATGGGCGCGGCGATATTTGCCTGCTCAGAGAGTTACATGGCATGCCCTCGCCTTCGCGGGCTTTAAAGCTGAAATATAGCCAGCTGCTTTACACTTGCGTTTGTGGGTGGCGTGGCGGACAGGCAGTTGATATATTAAGGCGAACTCACGAGTTAGATGACGGAACGGCGCCCGGGTCTTCGTTGTATAGAGTCCAGAAGTATTGCCAACACCTACATTGATACATTTCTGCCCGCACTCGCGCAGTAAGTGCGTTCCTTCATTTCGATACATTATGGTCTTTAGAGCGACCGCGGGCAGTGGTCTCACTAGCAATTCCAAACTCCTTGCCTACCGAGGCCAAACACCGACATGTCCTCAAACAGGCAAGCTGCTGAGCCTTGACCATTTTTAAACCGCTTACGCTGACGCTAAACCGTCTTACGATTAAGCGTTTAAAATTCAAAGTCCGTGCCTGGGGTTGTAGGGTTTAGGGTTTAGGGTTTAGGGTTTAGGGTTAGGGTTTAGGGTTTAGGGTTTAGGGTTTAGGGTTTATTAGGGTTTAGGGTTTAGGGTTTATTAGGGTTTAGGGTTTAGGGTTTAGGGTTTGCGCAGGTACGACGGCGACGTGTACCGGGCCCTCTACGACTCTACCCGAATGGAGCCCCTGAACGAGAAAGATGTTTCCGAGGGTTATTACCTTTATTTGCAGTATTTGTTGCACCCAGAAAGAAAAAACCCTACCCTCAAACTGTAAACCCTAGGGGGCCCTACAAACCCCAAACGCAAAACAAACCCTAAACCCTTCAAACATTCACCGTCTCCTCCCCCTAAACCCTCACCCCTGTCTCCGACGGGGGCTCAGGGGGCCCCGGGGGCCCTTCAGGGGGCCCCCGAGGGTTTAGGGGCTAGGGTTTAGGGTTTAGGGTTTAGGGCCCCTCGGGGCCCGCGGGAGCCCCCCAGGGCCCCCTAGGGTTTCCTGGGGCCCCTGGGGGCCCCCTGGAGCCCCCTGGGGTTAGGGTTTAGGGTTTAGGGTTTAGGTTTTTAATGCGGGTGGGGGGGGCCCTGTTGGCAGCAGAGACAGAGAGAAGAGTTGAGGAGACAGGGAAAAGGAGACAGAAAGGAGACAGCAAATAAAAGCCAAAAGAAATAAAAAATAAAACCAAATAAACAAAAAGAAAGAAAAATGAAAGAAATTAAACTTGGGGACTGGAAATAGGCGCTTCGGTGGAGGTGGGGAATGCCAGCAGCAACTGCTGCAGCTGCAGCAGCAACCGTCTGCTGCAGTTGCTGCAGCTGCTGCAACACCGGCAACTGCAGCGGCAGCTGCAGCAGCAACTGTAGCAGCAGCTGCAGCAGCAGCACAGAGCATCGAGGAAGGGTCGGGTGCTTCTTTCGCAGCAGCAGCAGCAACAGCAGCAGCAGCAGCAGGATTGCTTGCGCTGCATGGAAACAGCAGCAGATGCGGCATCTGTTCAGCTGCGGAAGCAGCAGCAGCAGGAGCAGCAGCAGCAGGAGCAGCAGCAACTGCTGTTCTGCAGCAGTTGTCGCAGCAGCAGCAGCAGCAGCAGCAGCAGCAGGATCCTGGTGTTCTGCTGCTGCCGTCCCACCAATACCAGCAACAGCAGCAGCAGCAGCAGCAGCAGCAGCAGCAGCAGCAGCAGCAGCAGCAGCAGCAGCATATTTCCTTTTGTAGCTTCTGCCTCCTTCGATTGGAGAGGCTCAGGTGGGGCTGGCCTTAAGTCACGGGCCTCCCCTTTTTTTTAGTTCGTGTCATTAGGGTTTAGGGTTTAGGGTTTAGGGTTTAGGGTTTAGGGTTTTGTGGGTGCAGTGACTTTGAGGCCTTTCAAGCTCTTTTGTCCTTTGCAGTGGAGGCACAAACAGATAAATGCAGCAGCAGCAGCAGCAGCAGCAGCAGCAGCAGCAGCAACAGCGGCAGCAGCAGCTGCAGCAGCTGCAGCAGCTGCTGCTGCTGAGGAGACAGATATACAGCAGAGTGAAAAAGGAGACAAAAAGGAGACAAAAGGAGACAAGCAGCAACTGTCTCCTCCCAGCTGTCTCCTTTCTGCCCCTTCACACATCCATCTAGCTATACTTCTAAATAAATAAATAATAAATAAATAGTAAATAAATAGTAAATAAATAGTAAATAAATAAAATAAATAAGTGAAATAGTAACAATAAATATGCAGAGTGAGGGAGATAAATATATATATATATCTGAAGGCTGTAATCCAACTGTCTCCGTCACCTCCAGCCGTAAACCCTAAACCCTAAACCCTAAACCCTAAACCCTAAACCCTAAACCCTTAAATATCACATAATAGTAAATGAGAATAATAAATAATAAGACAAGGTATTATTGTCTCCTTTGTTTTGTCTCTTAAAATAGTTAAAGGTAGAGAAATTAGTAATAAAATGTCAAATGCTTATACTGCTGCTGCTGTTGCTGCTGCTGCTGCTTCTGCTGCTGCTGCTGCTGCAGCAGCAGTTGCTGCAGCAGCGGCTGCTGCTGCAGCAAGCCCCTTGCATGCGCTGAGGCCCCTAAGCCCCAAATTGTAATTAAACTTGACCTTCCATTATCCTGTAAATAAAAATAAAAAAATAAAAAAGGGATATTTAAACGTTTGGAGACAAAAGGAGACAAAAGGAGACAAAAGGAGACAAAAGGGGACAAAAGGAGACAAAAGGGGACAAAAGGAGACAGGAGGGATTGGGGACAAAAGGAGACAAAAGGAGACAGAAATAGTCGGAGACAAAAGGGGACAAAAAAGCAACAAAAGGAGACAGAAAAAGGAAATAAATATTGACAGAAGCAAAAGGAGACAAAAACAACAAAAGGAGACAGGCAGCAAGACAAAAGGGAGGAGACACACGGAAGGAGACACTAGCTGACTGAAGCAAAAAAAAGGAGACAAAAACAAAAGGAGACAAAACAAGGAAACAAAAAAAGGAGGCAAAAACAATAGGAGACAAAAAAGGAGACAAAAACAAAAGGAGACAAAAAAGGAGACAAAAACAAAAGGAGACAAAAACAAAAGGAGACAAAAACAAAGGGAGACAAAAGCAAAAGGAGACAAAAACGAGACAAAAGCAAGAGGAGACAAAAGCAGGAGACAAAAACAAAAGGAGACAGAGCAAAAGGGAACAAATGCAAAGGAGACAGCTCCCTTGTCGTGTAAATCCCTAAACACCTCTAAACCCTAAACCCTAAACCCTAGCCAACTGACCTATCAACAACGACGTTTATGGGCAGTACTTTATCCGTCCCCATCACAATCCTGACAAACAAATCACAAAAACTTGATCCATATACGCATTAAACCCTAAACCCTAACCCTCATTAAACCCTAAACCCTGTTAAACCCTAAACCCTACCAAACCCCAAACCCTATCAAACCCCAAACCCTACTAACAAACCCTAAGCCCTGTCAAACCCTACGCCCCATCAAACCCAACGCCCTAAACCCTATTAAACCCTAAACCCTACTAAACCCTAAACCCTAAACCCTAAACCCTAGGCCGTACTCTGTGAATTTGTTGGCCTCATCCTTCGACAAGGGTTCGTCTCCGTACATTTGCATGATATTACAGAGCTGCTTCGCCGATAAATCCCCTGAAGCCTGAGGACATAAACCCTAAACCCTAAACCCTAAACCCTAAACTCTAAACCCTAAACCGTAAACCCTAAACCCCGGAAACCG
>HG712201.1:0-15000 GCA_000499725.1 Eimeria brunetti | reverse complement strand
CAACAATGGGGAGGTTGCAGTGGGCCTGTCCCAGCTGCCAAGAGGTAAGCAGCTGGTACCCTCCTCAAACCCTTAAACTCTGGGGGGCCCCTGGGGGCCCCTCTGGGGGCCCCCCTGGCTCTGGGGGCCCCTAATAGGCTGTTGAATGTCGAGGGTTTGTGTGCATGCAGCTGGAGCGACTGCAGCAGGAAAACCGGACCTTAGAGGTGGGTGGGGGCCCCCGGGGGCCCCCCTAGGGGGGAGGGTTTAGGGTTTAGGGTTTAGGGTTAGGTGTGGGGGCCCCTGTCCCGTTTTGCTTCATTTGCTGCCTAATATGAATTCATTTGCTAAACCCTAATTACAATATCATATGGAGACTGCCCTTGGCTGCCTGCATGCAGCGGAAGAGGCAGAAACGGGCCCCCGAGGGTTTAGGGTTTAGGGCTTAGGGTTTAGGGTTTAGGGTTTAGGGTTTAGGGTTTGTGAACAGGCCACAGCCAAATGGATGGAGATTGTGCCTTGCCCTTGGAGGCCCCGCACTGACAAAGAGAGACAGCTGCTGGAGGCGCAGGCGGAGACAGTAACCCTAGTCCAGAAAGTAAGCAGGGTTTAGGGTTTAGGGTTTAGGGTTTAGGGTTTAGGGTTTATCTTCACTCCTGTGGGGGTTCGAAGGGGCCCCTCGAAGCAGCAGCCGGCAGAACCGCCAAGGAGGTTGTTGCTGCTGTTGCTGCTGCAGCTGCTGCAGCTGCTGCAGCTACTGCAGCCGGTGCTGCTGCAGGTTTTGCTTCTGCAGCTGGTGCTGCTGCAGTTGGCGCTGCTGCAGCTGGTCCTGTTGCTGCTGCTGCTGTTGCTGCTGCAGCTGTTGCTGCTGCTGCTGCTGCTGCTGCAGCTGGGGCTTGTGGTATCTGCCCACTGGGCCCTGTCTTGCGCGTGAGGGCCCTTGGCTAGCCAGCTAGCTAGCCAGCTAGCTGGCTAGCTAGCTAGCCGCCTCTGTATCCAGCTAGCTAGCTAGCTAGCTAGCTAGCCACCTTTGTCTTTGTGTCTCAGCTAAATGAATCTATTAGGGCCCAGAAGCGGCTGTCTGGGGAGAAGGCCAAACTGCTGCGGGCCCTTCTGGAAGCAAGGAGCAGCAGCAGCAGCAGCAGCAGCAGCAGCAGCAGCAGCAGCAGCAGCAGCAGGGCCTTTCAGCTTGCTGCTGCATGCATTAACTACCAAGAAGCAGCCGAAGCTGTATGCCGCCTTGGGGGGCCCCCACCTGCCCCGGGGGGGCCCCTGTGTCTCCTTCCTGCTGCTGGAAGGAGACAGTTTGTTTGTTTTGTTTCTTTGTCTATTTTGTTTATCTGTCTCCTTATTTCTCCTTCTGTCTCCTCCCCCTGTCCCTTTTTGCTGCCTCTCCCTGGTGTCTCCTTCTGTCCCCCCATTTTGCTGTCTCCTGCTACTGTCTCCTTTTGCTGTCTCCTGCTGCTGTCAGCTTATGGTGCCCCCTTTTACTGTCTCCATCTGCTGTCTCCTGCTGCTGTCTCCTGCTGCTGTCTCCTGCTGCAGCTTGTCTCCTCCTGCTGCTTTCTTTTGCTGTCTCCTTTTACTGTGTCCTTGTACTGTCTCCTGCTGCTGTATCCTGATGCAGCTTGTCTCCTTTTCTTGTCTCCTTTTCTTGTCTCATTTTACTGTCTCCTTCCCCTGTCCCCTTTTTCTGTCTCCCGCTGCAGTTTGTCTCCCTTTGCTGCCTTCTTTTGCTGTCTCCTTTCCCTGTCTCCCGCTGCAGTTTGTCTCCTGTTGCTGCCTTCTTTTGCTGTCTCCTTTCCCTGTTTCCTGCTGCAGTTTGTCTCCTTTTGCTGCTGTTTTTGCTGTCTCCTTCAGGCGCAGCACCGGCTGGAGGTGGTAGAAGGAGACAGACAGCGGCTGGCAGAGCAGCTGGCAGCAGCAGCAGCAGCAGAGCAGCAGCAGCAGGAGGCCCTTTCTGCAGCAGCAGCACGAGAAGCTCAATTAAAAGAGGAGACAGCAAAAGAGAGACAGTTGAGAGCAGCAGCAGAGCTGCAGCTGGCGGAGACACGGGGCCGTGCGGAGACACTTGAGGCAGCTCTGGCGAGTCTGGAGGAGACACATGCTGCTGCTGCTGCAGCGGGGCTGGGTCTGCAGCAGCAGCAGCACCAGCAGCAGCAGCAGCAGCAGCAGCAGCAGCAGCAGCAGCAGCAGCAAATGCTGAAGCAGCTAGCTGATTCTCAGTCGCAGCTAGCTGCGCTGAGGGAGCGGGCCCAGGCCTTGGAAGTTTTGCTTAAGGAGACAGGCCAACGGGTGCAGGAGCTGCAGCAGCAGCAGCAGCAGCAGCAGCAACAGCAGCAGCAGCAGCAGGTGGAGGCGCTGCGAGAAGAAGCAGAAGCCTTGAGGGTCCGTTGTGCTGCTGCTGAACTTCAGGTTGAGCTGCAAGCGAAAGAGAGACAAAAGGAGACACTTGTCTTCCAGCAGCTGCTGCAGCAGGCGGAGGGACGGGCGTCTGCTGCTGCTGCTGCGCTGCAGCAGGCTCTCCTGAACCGCCGCCTCAGCAGCAACGGCAACTGCAGCAGCAGCAGCAGCAGCAGCAGCAGCAGCAGCAGCAGCAGCAGCAGGAGCTCGCCTCTAGGGTCTCCCCTCGGAGGAGACAGCGGAGACAGCAGTCCCTCCTCAAGGAAAAGAAGAGACAGTCTCCAAAAGGCCTTAAGGGCAGCAGATGCTGCCCTTGCCAAGGCTGTGGTGTACATACACCGCAGCAAACTCTGCAGCAGGAAAGAAGCAAGGAGGCAAAGGGCTGCAGCAGCAAAAGGGGGCCCTGCCGCCGCTGCAGCAAAGGGGGCCCCCAAAGACGAATTAACAGGGGAGAAGGGGCCCCCACAGAAACAAACTTGTAAGAGCTTTTGGCTGCTGCTGTTGCTGCTGTTCCTGCTGCAAGGCACAGCAGCAGGAGCTGCAGCAGCAGCACCAGCAGCAGCCGATGTGCAAGCAGCCACCGCAACACAACCAACTGCAGCAGCAGCAGCAGCAGCAGCATATCTTTTCTTGCTTGTCTTTTTGCTGTTGTTTGCAGCGAACTCCCCTGCCAAAGCAGCAGAGAGCAGCAAAGGGGGGCCCCCGGGGCCCCCCAAGCCTGCTGCTGCACCTGCCCTACTACAGACAGAGCAGTGCCTCAAGCAGCAGCAGGGGGCCCCCCAACCAGGAGGGCCCCCCCCAGTACCACCAGGGGGCCCCCCTCCAGAGGATAAAAAGGGGGGGGCCCCCAAAAAAGTTGAATCGGGGGCCCCCATACAGAGTTCCAAGGGGCCCCCAGCAACTGCTCCCCAGGGGCCCCCAGGAAGTACCCTAGGGGGGCCCCCAGCGAGTCTTACCAAGGGGCCCCCTGCGAAAGCCCCAGAGAGGCCCCCGGCGAAGAAGCCATTGGAGGGGCCCCCAGTCAAACCCTCTGGGGGGCCCCCCCCGGGGGCCCCCAAGGAAACAGGTAAGGGGCCCCCCAAACCACCAGCATTAGAGCTGTCAGGTAAACCCTCAGGGGGCCCCCCGCCTAAAGCCCCAGAGGGCCCCCCAGCTAAAAAAACGAAGGGGCCCCCAATGAAACCTCCTGAGGGGCCCCCAGTCAAACCCTCAGGGGGGCCCCCACCGGGGGCCCCCAAGGAAACAGGTGAGGGGCCCCCAAAACCACCTGCATTGGCAGCGCCAGGTAAACCCTCGGGGGGCCCCCCGCCTAAGGCCCCAGAGCAGGGGCCCCCAAAGAAACCCCCTGAGGGGCCCCCAGTCAAACTGTCGGGGGGCCCCGCCGGGGGGCCCCCCAAACAGACAGGTGAGGGGCCCCCGATGCCTCCTGCAGGGGGGCCCCCAAAGAAGACAGCAGAGGGGCCCCCCAAACCTTTGCCAATTGAAACCCCTAAAATGAAGGGGGAGGGCCCGCTAAATACGTCATCAAAGGGGCCCCCAATGGGGCCCCCAATGCAACCTGCCGAGGGGCCCCCAGGTGAACCCTCGGCCCCGAAGAAGATGGCAGGGGGGCCCCCAAAGAAGCCCCCAGGGGGGCCCCCCGCAAAGCTCCCTAAGGGGCCCCCACAGAAAACAGCAGGGGGGCCCCCCAAGACATCATCAGGGGGGCCCCCGCTGCAGCATTCATCTCCAGGGGAGGAGACACTTCGTGAGGAGACAGTTCGTGAGGAGACACTAAAGGCCCTCCCAAAGTCAGGTTCTGGGGGCCCCAATCAAAACAAAGAGGGGGGCCCCCAAGGGGGCCCCCCACCTCCTGTGGAGGAACCCATACCCCCTTGTACTGCGGGGGCCCCTGAGTCGGGCGTAGGGGCCCCCCCCCCTCTCATTCAGTTTTGACAGGCCAGCCTACAAAAGAAAAAACTGAACCCAAGGTGGACCCTTCTGCTGCTGCTGCTGCTGCTGCTGCTGCTGCTGCTGCTGCTGCTGCTGCTGCAGCTGCAGCAACAAACGCCTCTGGGACTCCGTGTGAAGTGCAGGGGGGGGCCCTTCCGGGGCCCCCCCAGAAGAAAGAGCAGTACCCTAAAGGGCCCCCAGGGGCCCCAGGGACCCCCGGGGCCCCACCGTCGAAGCCCGGAGGGGCCCCTCCTCCCGGGGGTACCGGGGGGCCCCCAAAGGGGACAGAGGGCCCCTTGGGGCCCCCAAAACAAGTTATTGAGGGTGACAGAGGTGGCCCTAGCAAACAGGTGGGGGCCCCTGTTAAATCCCGAGAGGGGGCCCCCCCTGCAGCTGTTGAAGAAGAGCTGCCAGCTGCGCTGCTAGAGCAGATGAAACTCCCGCCAGCAGCAGCAAGGCAAGCAGCAGCAGCAGCAGCAGCAGCAGCAGCAGCAGCAGCAGCAGCAGGAGAGACAGCTGCAGCAACAGGGAAGTCCCCTAAGAGCCCCAAACCACAAACCCCTGAGGCTGCCAGCCGCTTAATTAACTCTGCTGCTGCTGCCTTTCAGAGGGGGGCCCCCGACACAAAATCCATAGCTGCAAATAGACGAGCAGCAGCTGCTGCAGCTGCTGCTGCTGCAGCAGCAGCAGCTGCTGCTGCATCTGCTGCATCTGCTGCCTCTGCTGCTGCTGACGTGCCGCCACCTTCACAGGGTGCGGGGGCTGCTGCGCAGCAGGGTACAGCTGCAGCAGGGGCCCCCCCTGCTGCAGCTGTTTCCAAACCCGTTGGGGGGCCCCTCAAGGAGGCCCCAAAGGGGCCCCCCGCGAAGCAGCAGCCCCCAACAGAAGGAGGGGAGGGGCCCCCCAAGGCATCTGATGTGAAAAGCGTTACACAGGGGCCTCAGCAGCCTCCAGCACAGGGGGGGCCCCCACCAGAAGGGCCCCCAGGAGAGGGGCCCCCGCCGAAGGGGCCTCCACCAAGGGGGCCCCCCCCAGAGGGGCCCCCATCGAAGGAGACCCCACCAGAAGGGCCCCCACAGAAGGGCCCCCACCCAAAGGGGCCCCCAACAGAGGGGCCCCCACCAAAGGGGCCCCCAAAAGAGGCGCCAGCACCGAAGGAGGCCCCACCAAAGGGGCCCCCACAAAAGGGGCCCCCACAAAAGGGGCCCCCACCTAAAGGGCCCCCACCAAAGGAGACACCACCAGAGGAGGCCCCACCAAAGGGGCCCCCAACAGAGGGGCCCCCACCAAAAGGGCCCCCACCTAAAGGGCCCCCACCAAAGAAGGCCCCAGCAAAGGGGCCCCCATCGGAGGGGCCCCCAGCAAAGGGGCCCCCACCAGAGGGGCCCCCATCAAAGGGCCCCCCCCTAAAGGGGCCCCCATCAAAGGGCCCCCCCCCAAAGGGGCCCCCCCCAAGGGGCCCCCCACCAGCGAAGGCCCCTTCCCCCCATGAGCCAAAAGAAGAGGGTACTGTAGGCGCCTGCTCTGAGGGCCCAGGGGGCCCCCCCAACAGGGGCCCCTCGAAAGGGGGGCCCCCCAAGGGGCCCCCACCGAAATCCCCTGTTTACTCAAAGCCTACTGTTCCTCGTTTATCGCTAAGCACAACCCTCAGCTGAAGTCAATATCGCAGGGTATGGAGGGGGGCCCCCCTTGGGGGGCCCCCCTTGGGGGGCCCCCCCTGGGGGGCCCCAGGGCGGGCAGTGCTTCTGAGGGGCCCCCAGCTGCGGTGGGGCCCCCAGGAGGGGCCCCTCGCAGTCAGTTTTGAAGGGGGCCCCCGAACGACAGAGGGGCCCCCAGCAGGGGGCCCCCGAATAATTTTTTGTTTGCAGTACCCTAATGGCCAGTTAGCGAGAGTTCAGGTATTGAGCGTAGCGGGTCCTACTCCACTTATGATCAAGGGTTTAGGGTTTAGGGTCTAGGGTTTAGGGTCTAGGGTTTAGGGTCTAGGGTTTAGGGTCTAGGTCTGTCTCAAAGGGTTTGTTGTAAACAACAGTTTAAGGGCCTATAGATTCGGGTTTAGGGGTTGGGGGCCCCCCTTAATCTACAAACGCCGATGAACTCATCGCAGCAGCAAGGGGCCCCCAATCCCCCTGTATTTATGAAGTACCAGCAGGGCCCTGGGGGCCCTTTGGGCTTATGGGTAGGGTCTAGGGTTTAGGGTTTAGGGTTTACAGGTGCTCTCTTTCCCTCGGGGACCCCCCTTACACCTAGCAGGGGCCCCACCTACAGGGTTCAGGGAGGGCCCCCTGCTGTAGGGGCCCTGGGGGCCCCCCGAGGGCCCTGGGGGCCCCCCGAGGGCCCCCAGGCCTTCGGGTGTACGGAAGCAAATGGGGGCCCCCTGGGGTGTATGGGCACCTCAGGGGCGCTGCGATATGTCAACTAGAAAAGGAGACAAAGGAGACAGAGGAGACAAAGGAGACAAAGGAGACAGGGGAGACAAAGGAGACAAAGGAGACAGAGGAGACAAAGGAGACAAAGGAGACAGGGGAGACAAAGGAGACAGAGGAGACAAAGGAGACAAAGGAGACAAAGGAGACAGAGGAGATAGAGGAGACAAAGGAGACAGAGGAAACAAAGGAGACAGAGCAGACAAAGGAGACAGAGGAGACAAAGGAGACAAAGGAGACAGAGGAGACAAAGGAGACAGTGAAGACACAGGAGACAGATGAGACAGATGAGACAAAGGAGACAGGAGAGACAGAGGAGACAAAGGAGACAAATGGGACGACGGAGACAGATGAGGCAGAGGAGACAAAGGAGACAGAGGAGACACCCTGCTCTGTGACCAGTTTGTCACGCGCAAGGAGACCCTCCCGCTGCTGTTGCTGCTGTTGCTGCTGCTGCTGCTGCTGCTGCTAGAAGCGCCCCACCACGCCTAATAGCTGCTGCGCTGTGGCCCCTTGCTGCAGCAGCACATCACTAAAACCTGCTGACGTTGCAGCCACTGCTGCCGCTGTTGCTACTGCTGTTGCTGCTGCTGCTGCTGCTGCTGCTGCTGGTGCTGCTGCTACTGCTGCTGCTGCTGCTGCTGCTGCTTGCACCCCATCGATTCGAGGAGACAGTCTCCTCTCCGCTGTCACTTCCAGTCCTTCTGAGGCCCCATAAGAGGGGACGATAAGGGGCCCCCCTACCCCCCGGGGGGCCCCCCAGTACCCCCTGAGGGTCTCCTTGGGGGCCCCCTATCTGTCTTCATCAAACGGAGACACTCAGACACTCCTACGGAGACACCTGGAGGCCCCTAGGGGGCCCCGTCTCCACCAGGGCACCATGGGGGGCCCCCTAATGGGGCCCCCACAGGGGGCCCCCACATCGGGGGCCCCACGGGGGGCCCCCAATATGTGTTTAGCCGTGGCAATGTAGGATTTGACGTTTGGCAATGGAGACAGGTGTCTCCTCCGCGGTGTCCCCTGCTTCTAGAGGCCGTTTGCTGCTAAAGAGTCTCCCTTTCTGCTGCTGCTGCTGCTGCTGCAGGGGCTCCTGATTCCAGCTTAAAGTGGGGGGTTGGGGGGGGGCCCACAAAGGGTCCAGTCCCTCTTGCTGTGTCTTCGTTGCATGCAGCAGCAAAGTGGCGAAGGCCTCGAAAGAAGGCTGTGTCTGCTGCTGCTGCAGCGTCTGCTGCAGCGCAGCAGCAACTGCAGCAGCAGCAGGCTGCAAGGCCCCCACCAGTACCCCTACGAGGGCCCCCGCCTCCAGGGGCCTCGGGGGCCCCTGCTTGTACAGCGCAAACACCCGCTGGGCCCTCCGGTGCAGCAGCTGCAGCAGCAGCAGCAGCCCCACAGCCTCCCTTGGGTTCAAGTTGCTGCCACATAAATCTGCTGCTGCAGCAGCAACGGAAGCAGCGTCTTGGTTGGGGGGCCCCCGCAGCAGCATAAGGGTCCTAGCCTCCTTATACGACAAAAAGGCAAACCCACAGGGGTACCCTAAAGTCTGCGGCAGGCGGGAGGGCCCCCAGGGGGCCCCCCTAGGGGCCCCCTGCGGGGGCCCCCAGGGGGCCCCCACGGGGGCCCCCCCGGGGGCCCCCCCCTTGGGCCCATCCCCCAAGAAGTACTGCAGCCGCTGCTGCACCTGATGAGGAGACAAGCAGCAGCGGCAGCAATAAACTTCAAAGCATAAAAACCATAAATCTAGTAGGGGGCCCCCGAAGGTAGAGAGGGGCCCCGGGGAAGGGGGCAGCAGCAGCCGTGCTGCTGCTGCTGCTGCAGTGTTGGATGAGAGGAGACAGAAGGCGTCGAAGAGACAATCGTCCCCTGATTCTTTTGCTGCTGCTTCTGCTGCTGCTGCTGCTGCCGTCGCTGCTGCTTCTGCTGCAGCCGCTGCTGCTGCTGCCTCTTCTGCAACCGGAGCAGCTGCTGCCGCTGCTCTTGCTGCTGCTCCTGTTGCAGCTGTTGGCGAGCCAACTGCAGCAGCGTCTGCTGCTGCTGCTTTATTCCCTCGGTAGGAGCTGAGTCCTGCCATTGTCCCTAAGACAGCAGCAGCAGCAGCAGCAGCAGCAACAGCGGACCACCCTCATGTTAACCGCAGCAGCTGCTGCAGCTGCTGCTGCTGCAGTTGACAATAATGTCTACTCGTGTTTACTTGCGCAGCAAAATTTTAATGAATTTATACTTAATATATCGAATATAAACCCTTATCAACCTGGCGCTGCAGCAGCAAGAGAGAAAAGGGAGGGGCCCCCCTCGATGCTCTAAAGATCAGTTGGGGGCCCCCTACAGACAGGCCTTATATGCAGAAGAAAACAAAGAAGTTTAATCAAGTTTGTTAAAATCGAATATAAAATGGTGGTTTAGGGTTTAGGGTTAAGGGTTTAGGGTTTGGGGGCTCAGGCTACCGGGCCTGGGGTCACGGGGTCCCTGGTCTCGGGTCTCGAGAGGCGGCTTGTGTGTCTAGGGTTTAGGGTTTAGGGTTTAGGGTTTGCGAGTTTTTGTCCGTCTTATGAGATGAATAAATGATAAATAAACCATTAGAACTGCCTAAACAAACCGTAGAAGGATAGTATGGGGGCCCCCGAGCCACCTGTTTCATTCCTATAAGGTCCAGGGGGCCCCTTGACCGAATCTAGGGTTTAGGGTTTAGGGTTTAGGGTTGAGAACCCTCCCACGCTGCAGCAGCGAAAAGCCTTCAGGGGGCCCCAGGGCCCCCAGGCCCCCCGCTAAGGGCTTACGCCTGAGGCGGCTGCAGCAGCCGCTGCTGCTGCTGCATGCAGGGCAGCAGCAGAGACAGAAGGAAAGCACCAAGAAACCCCTGCTTCTGCATGCGCAAAGCGGGGAGACGGCTGTCCCTAAACCCCAAACCCTAAACCCTAAACCCTAGACTCCGCCCTCGTAGTCAGACCCCTCGATGCTACCAGCAGCGCAGGGTCTGACTAGGGCTAGAACAAACTAAAGCCCCCCCTCTCCCTTGTCCCTTAAAGGGCAAGAATCCGTATGTGGTTTGTAACCCTCCGAGGGCCAAGCTCTTAGGCTGCGGGAGGTTTAGGGTTTAGGGTTTAGGGTTTGCTGCTGTTGCGGCTGCACGGGATTCCGGGCTCAGCGCCTGCTGCTTTTGGTTATTTTTGAGGCTTGTGAATCTGATTTTTCCATCTTTTCTTTTTTTTCTCCTCTTCTATTCCTCAAATTTCTGTTTTTGCCTTTTGCTGCTTCTTTGCTGCAGCTGCCCCACCGGCAGCGATGCCCCTGGCGATGCAACAGCAGCAAAGGGAGGGCCCCTCAGAGGGAAGAATAAAAGACCCATAGATGGATAAGCACAATGCAATAGGGGTATATAGGGTAATGATGCATTTGCTTAAAGTCGGACACCTAGGGGGGCCTGTTGCTGCTGTGGCTGGTCGACTCTATTTGTGCTGCTTGTGCCCGCAGAGGCGGCTGCTGGGCGGTATGCTCGCAGCAGGGTTGGAAATAATGTCCCTTTTTTAATTGCTGCTACTTCAATTTCTGCTGTTGCTGTTCCTGCTGCTGGTGCCGTTGCAGCCGCTGCTTCTGCGGGGGCCGCTGCTTCTGCGGCTGCTGCAGGCGCTGCCCCTGCGGTGGCTCTGCCATTTTAACTGCTTTTGCTTCTGTTGCAGCAGTTGCAGTAGTGTATTGCAGTTGCTGGTGCTGCACCTATTGCTGCCCGTGCTATAGTTAATGTTGCTGCTCCTGTTCCTGTTACAGTGTTGGTGCTGCTCTGCTGCTGCTGTATCTGGCGTTCTGGCAGGTATTGCTGCTCTAGGCATTGCTGCTGCTCCTGCAGCTCAGCTTCTGGGTGGGATCAGGCGCAGTCCGTTGCCAGGTACTAAACTGTACAATTTCTGAGGCTTAAAGCAACCGAAAGCTTGCCTTTTTTCCCCCAAAGGGCCGTCGCTGTAGGCACGAGGGGCAGGACACACAAAGCACAGAACCCCGAAAGAAAAAGGAGAAGCCACAGAAAGTAAGCGAAAATACAACTCTTCTTAGCAGCTCCACCAAGCCACCTGTAAGCAATAATAATAATAATAATAATTAATAATAATAATAATAATAATAATAGCGCAGGCCTCTGGGAAATGTTGTGATCAAGGGAGACATGTGGCAGGAGCCAGCCCCGCCTCCTGGGTAGCGGGCCTTAGCTAGCCTCAGCGGGACCGAGTGAAGAATAGGCTGCTGGCCTTGCAAAACAGCTGGAAATAGAAATAGGTCCATTATAGACACAAAAATGTATGTTTCTGATGCCTAGGATCGAAGAGGCGATGGGCTGAGGGGCTTCAGCCACGCCAGTGTGCATGCGCTGCCTCCGTCCCTTTCCTTCACCAACACCGCACAGTGGGCCTGCGCCTCAGTTACTGGCGGTGTGCCCCTAAGTAACAACTTTTTGCCTACTGTTCTTCTTCTCCTTCAGTCTGGGGGGGTCGCCAGCGGGTTGGAACAAAGCTAGGGGCTATCCTGAGAATAAGTCCGATAAGGAGCACTGGGAGGGCAGCAGGGGGCCACCCCACTGGTAGCTCTCTGTTTAGTTTTCTTACTTATTTAGTATTATCTGAGAACTCTCCCTTTACTTGCACCTCTTTCTGCTTTTCCTTGGATACCAACTAAATCCAATGCTCAAGAACAGCCGTCTTTGTGAGACACTTGCACCAGGAAGTGCATGCATTTCTCCCTTGCTACCCACAGCGCCTCTGCAATGCATTTAAGCCTTACCCCTCCTTCTCCCTTTGAGGTTTCCTCTGCTGTCGCTGCTGTAGAAGAAGAAAATGGCGTTGAAAGCGCTGAGAGGTGCACTCCCCCTTCTTCGCTCCCTGGCACATAGAAATTCGAAGGGCCGTAAGGAGGCAAATATGTGCCCTCCCCTGGGGCCCCCCGGGACTCTTAGAATTATATTGTGGGAGACTGCCGCCGATGTCCGTGCTCAGAGGTTTAGGGTTTAGCCTTCATTGTTGACGGCCTCTTTCCAAGGTCCCTTTTTTGTATCATCCTCATTCTTTACAGTTAATTGTCTGGGGATTAGGGTTTAGGGTTTAGGGTTTAGGGCTTAGGGTGCCTCTACGCTCCCACTAACCCCCCACCCTACGAGACAACCTCAATAAACCAGCAGCATAGTGGGGTGTCTTTTGACTTCGTCTCAGACCACTAAAAAGAGTTAAAAGGCAAAGAGAAGGGACAGTTAGTGAAATGGTGAACATTATTAATATTATTATTATTATACACTGTGCTTCAATAACTCTACCGTTTGCTTTCTCTTAATGGTCCTTCCTGTCTACCCCATAAAATAAATGTAATAATCCCTTTACTTCACATATAGCCTATTGATACAACCGTTAATCTGCTTTATAAATAGACTAATATAACTATGCAAATACAAATAGAAAAATATAAACAGGCAAATTCGAATACAGAAGAGTTGGTAAAAACAGAAGCACACGCACACGCCTGAGCCCCTTCCTACACACACTGTTTAGTGAATTAAAATAAATATAAAACAGATTAAACTGAAATAAAATTGAATAATAAAATATATTTCATAGCAGTTAATAAATGCTGACGAAGGCGAAGACGTGGGACAGCTGCTGCTGTTTCTCGAGGTGTCGATACACCTGAACAGCGTGCAGCAGGGGAGTTGGCCTTCCGACGAGTTTATTGATTGAAATAAATAAAATTAATTAAATAATTATTTTTTTGTAATTGTTTTATTCATTAAATTTGGCTTTTAACCCAGAAATTAGGGGGTTTCATGCTGCAGCAGCACAACAGCCAGCTGTTGTGCTGCTCGAGCTGCCTATACACCCGAAGACAAGCCGCTGCTGCTGCTCCTATCTCCCTGCAGGGCACACCAAACAAAATCAAAAAATTAAAATCGTTAGAGACCTGTCTTTACAATTGCTGCTGCTGTTGCTGCTGTTGCTGTTGCTGCTGCTGCTGCTGCTGCTGCTACCGACACGGTGTCCCTCCTGCGCCGGCGGCGTCGCGAGCGGTGCTGCTGCAGCAGCAGCAGCAGCAGCAGCGGCAGCAGCACGAGGCAGCCGCAGCAAACCTTGAATGTTTGCTTTTTAGTTGTTTTTTTGCATTTATGTTTAATTGTGTCTTCGTCTTGCCCCTCATTTAATAATTTTGAAGTGTTAGGGTTCAGGGGGCCCCTCTGTCTCCTGCGGCGAAGACGGTAATGGAGACGCTAAAGGAGACAGAGGAGACAGCGACGAGAGGCCCCCTGCTGCTCTGTTTGCTGCTGCTGCAGCAAATATTGCCGTTCGGCTAGCCGCAGCAGCAACTGCTGGTGAAACTGCGGCTGCTGGAGTAGCAGCAGCAGCAGCAGCAGCAGCAGCAGCAGTAGCTGCTGCAGCCGCAAGCACAGGCGTCACGTGTACTACAGGGGGCCTCCCTATGAGGTATCTGGGGCCTGGAGGGGCCCCTGTGCCCTCCTTTAGACTGCGTACCCCGCTAGCTGCTGCTGCTGCTGCTGCTGCAGTGTGCCTGCTGCTGCTGTTGGGGGCCCCCGTGCACGGGAGCAGCAGCAGCGAGAAGGAGGCCCCAGCAGCGGAAGCAGCAGCGGGGGTGTCTCTAAATTGCAGCGTCTCCTCTATTGCTACTGTCTCCTCCGCAGCTGGGGGGCCCCCCGGGGCCCCCGGGGCCCCCGGGGCCCCCGAGAAGGAAGGTGTCTCCTTGTCCCCTCTCGGTGAAGGAGAAAAGGAGACAGATATGTTTGAATTGTTTTTGGGTTTTGTTTCCAGATTGGGGGGGGGGCTGCTGTATGGGGAGACCCTAGGCAGCAGCAGGTTTATAGTGCATGCATGCGTGAGTGTGTCTCTTGTCTCCTTTTTGGGGTGTCTCTTTTCTTTTTTCTGTCTCTTTCTCTCCCACCTCCGCCATTACTTTGAGCCCAAGCTGCAGCGTATGATCTGCCGCATTGGCTGCACTATTCTCCTTTTGTCTCTTCTTTCTTTTGCTGCCTGTCTCTCTGTCCTTTTGGAGACAGCCTCCCCCCCGCTGCAGCAGCTGTCTCCTCAGCAGCAGCCCTCAGGAGACACCTCAGCAGCAGCACAAATGCAGCCTCTTATTTCTCTTTCTTCATTCAACCCGAATGAGGAGACAGCAGGGGGCCCCCCTGCCCTGCCTTGGGGGGCCCCCTGGCGCTCTTCCTTAAGAGAGCTGGTGGGCGAGGAGACAGAGGAGACGGCAGCTGTACCTGCTGCTGCTGCTGCTGCTGTTGCTGCTGCAGTTGGAGACAGTTCCGAAGTGTCTCCTTCTGGGGTGTCTCCGGAGACAGTGGCCTCCAACCCGCCAGCAGCAGCTGCTGCGTCTTCGCTGCTGTCAGCAGCAGCAGCGAAGGCAGCAGCAGCAGCAGAGGCAGCTAAGGCAGCAGCAGCAGCGGCTGCAGCAGCAGCAGCAGCAGCTACGGCGGAGACACACCGCAGCAGGGGCCCCTACAGGGACCCCTACTTCGCCCAGCAGCAACTCTTTCTTGAGCTGGGGAAGCAGCTGGCTCAAAGTACAGCCCTTTATTCTTTTTCTTCTCTCATGATTAATGCATGTGGTTAGTATTTGTTTTGGCTTTTATTGTTTATGAAATAATAGTCCCTTTCTCTAGCTTTACATATAGGTTATGCTGGCTACTTCAATTTTCTTCCTTTTTGTCCTAAATAGTTATATTTTTATTATATGATGGTTTTCTATTAGCATTTATGTTGCTGTATCTCTGTATTATACATATAAATTAGTATATATATATTTGTATATTAATAGTAATAATACTAATAATAACCATTCTTATTGTTGCTGTGTTAGGCATCAGCGCCTGCATAATAATAATATTACTAGTATTATAGGATATTGTTTTTTTTCATTTATGTTGCTGCTGTGTCTCCGTTTCCTGCTGAGAAATTCAGCAGCAAAGGAGACAGTTGCCTAATGCAGCAACTGTCTCCTTTGTGCTGCGGCAGGCCCTCTGTCTCCTTTTCTGTCTCTCGCTGACGTTCAGCTGCTGCTGCTTTGCTTTTGGCTGTATGATTTTCTGTCTCCTTTTTTTCTGTCTAAGGTGGCTGCTCCTTTATCCGTCTGTCTCTGTTTTTTTCTTCTCTTTGTCTCTGTTTATTTGTATTATTCCCTGTTGCAGTCTGTCTCCCTTTGTCTCCGTCTGTCTCTGTCTCCTTGTCTCCATCTGTCTCTGTCTCCTTGTCTCCATCTGTCTCTGTCTCCTTGTCTC
>HG712195.1:11771-33415 GCA_000499725.1 Eimeria brunetti | reverse complement strand
TTATTATTATTATTATATATATATATATATATATATATATATATATTCTAGTGCTAATACTAATTTCTACTGCCTTTATACATATACAAACACCAACTATTCCTACCATTATTACTACTACTATTACTACTATTACTATCTACAGCTACAAACATACATAATATAACTATTATCATAACAATTACTATAATTAATATTACTATATATTTATTTTTCCTTATACATTACCACTATAGGGCTATGCCCGCGCTCAAGTAAGAACATCATAGAATATATAAATTTATATGTATATATATATATATATATATATATATATATATATATACAAATAATACAACTAATATTATTTATTATTATCATTATTATTACAATTGTTATTATTGTTATTCTGTATATATGTATATATATGTATATACAAATAATACAATTATTATTGTGTATTATTATCATTATTATTACAATTGTTATTATTGTTATTCTATATATATATATATATGTATATATATGTATATACAAATAATACAACTATTAGTATTTATTATTATCATTATTATTACAATTGTTATTATTGAGATTTATATAATTATAATAATATTACAATTATTTCCTATACTTTATCGCTGTACGGCTGTGCCCACACTGAAATTATTATTTTTATTATTAATTACTAATTGTAAATTATTGTTATTACTATCATTATTATTACTATTATTACTATTACTATTCCTATTCCTATTCCTATTACTATTATTTTTATTATTATTATTATTCCTGTTACAATAATTATAATTTCAATTATAATAATACAGTAATAATAATTTAAACTACCTTATCGCTATAGGGCTGTGCCCAGGTAAAGAATGGACATACAAAATACATTTACATAAATACAAATAACATAATACTAATAATAATAATAATTATTATTATTATTAAAACAATTATAATTATAATAATATTGTAATAATAATAATTTAAACTACCTTATCGCTATAGGGCTGTGCCCATGCTAAAGAATGGACCCTGGCTTGATGGGCTTTTAGCTGCAGCAGCAGCAAACCATCACTGGGCCTCCACAGCTTAATGCTTTCTCCCCAAGAAGCAGTAGCTAATAGATACCCGCTGCTGCTGCTGCTGCTGCTGCTGCTGCTGCTGCTGCTGGGGTCAATGCTGCTGCTGCTGCTGCTGCTGCTGCTGCTGTTTTTGCTGTTGCGGGGTTCTTCTGCCTCTTCGGCGGCGCGCTCGGCGGTGGTTCCTGCTGCTGCTGCTGCAGCAGCTGCTGCTGCTGCTGCTGCTGCTTCTGCTGCTGCTGCTGCAGCAGCAGATCCAGGAGCAAACTTGCAGCAGGTGAGGGGCCTTTCATCGCCTATAATAGAGGCAGATAGATTAATGCCATTCTGAATATATTTATTAAAGAAATAAATATCTAATACGGGGCTAGACTGGGGAAGGGCAGAAAAACAGCGCTGCTGCTGCAGCTTCTTTGCGTGGTGTCTGTACACCTGCTCCTGCTGCAGTCGTGCTGCTGCTGCTGCTGCACTTGCTGCAGCAAATGATCGACGCATAGCCAGCAGGCTGCTGCTGCCTTCTGTATAGAATGTCCCCTCTATTTCATTTTCTTCTACTTCTGCTTCTTGCTGCTCCTGCTGCTGCTGCTGCTGCTGCTGCTGCTGCTCGCTCTTGGGCTGCTGCTTCCGCACCGCTATCACGCGAGCAGCAGGCTGCAGCACAGGAGGCAGGCTTGCTGCTGCTGCTGCTGCTGCTGCTGCTGCTGCAGCAGGGGGGATAGTCCTGCCTTGGGCCAATAATGCCTTAAGGCGGGAACGGCGCTCAAAGGCCCCTTCCCCAAATAAAGTTATTGGTTCCCCCATACGTCTGAAAAAATAAAAAAGAATAAATTAATTAATTAAATTAAATTCAATCAATTAATCAATAGGCTAATTAAATGCAAATAAAAATTAGCATTCAAATAAATACATACATGCATAGGTTTTATTCTTATATCCCTTATCCATATAGAGTACTATAGAACAATATATTATACTACATAATAATAATATAATAGCTATGATAGATTATATTATATATTATTATTATGATAGGATATTTCATACAATACGATAATTTTATTAGTTTATATATAATATATATACACATATATATATTTATTTTATTTAATTGCAATAAAATATACTATATATATGATAACTATAATCTAAAGAAAAGAATAAAGAAAAAGGGAATAAACAAAATAAATGAGCAAAACAAAATACAATAAATAAATAAATAAATAAATAAATAAATAAATAAATAAATGAATAATACCTGAGGGAATCTCTAACTTCAGAATCTATCGTTGGTGCTGCAGTCTTAAAAGAAGTTGCTGCTTGCTGCGTTTGAAATGCTCTTAGCCTTTCTGCTTGATGGTTTTCTTCCCCATCTGCTGCTGCTGCTGTTGCTGCTGCTGCTGCTGCTGCTGCTGCAGAAGGGGGAGAGGGAGAAGTGCTGCTGCCTACGGGCCCGTCTTCCAACACTGCAGCAGCAGCAGCGACACCTGTCTGTTTTATTTTTCCATAATACAAGTGCGATTTCTTCTCATCTGCTGCTGCTGCTGCTGCAGCAGCAGCAGCAGGCTTCACTCCTCCCGCCCCGGAGGGGGGAAGCCGGCCTGAAGGGTCTGCCATTGCAAGGCAAATACAGTTCTGCTGCTGCTGCTGCTGCTGCTGCTGCTGTTCTTGTTGCTGCTGTTGACGTTCTTGCTGCTGCTGCTGCAGTTACTGCTGCTGCTGCTGCTGCCGGTGTTGTTGTTGGGGGGCGTTTTGCACACTAGGATGTAATTGTTTTGAGCAAGCCAAGGAGAAAATAAGAAAAGGAAAAAGTCGGGCTAACAATCGAAAGGGCCGAGGCCGCCATACGGTGTTGTTGAATAAAGAAGGAAGAAGTATTACCTTAAACCAGAAAAACAAAACCCTCCAGTTTATAAAGAAAGAAATAAAGAAGGAAAGAAAAAAATTCTGTTTTCTGCGTTCAAAGGCCGAGCAAAAGTTGAAAAAGAGGAAACGGATGCATGCACTGCAGCCTTTGGCTGCAGCGCAAAGCCCCAAATAAAATTTTTCGAAAAAAGTGAATTGTGTTAATATTTATTCAGAAATATTCAATTTAAATCCAAAAAGTTGAAGTTTAACTTCATCTGCACAGTTGAAAGTGTTGAATTCAACTCGCAAGGTTTCGCTTTCTTCTGGGGGTTTCTGCTGGTTGGCAAAAGGGAAAAAAAGCGATTAATGGATAAATAATTTCAATTTCTCTTTCGCAGTTTTAATTTAATAATGTTTAGAAAATGGGGGTAATACGATTTCCTTTCCCTTGTTCAACTTTTCTGCAAAATTGCAAGCAGGCCCTGAGGTGTACATACACCTCAGAAACGGGGTTTCCATTTTTTCCTTCTTCTGCAAGAAAGCTGAACCCGAGTTTGAATTTGGCTTCTTCTGAAGGGTTAAATACTCCGTTTCCTTTGAATTCTCCCTTGAATTCGAATTTTAATGGCATTTCCCCTCCTGTTTCTTCTCAACAGCCAAAAACAAATGCAGGAAACAAACAAATAGCAGCGGCTTCCACCGCTTTCTGCTGGATGCACCCTTCACCTGTTCGGCTCGCTAAGGTTTGTTTTAATAAATAAATAAATAAATAAATAAATAAAATTTAAATCTTTGAGATTGATTTTCAAAGGTTTAATGGATTTGTTTCGTTTTCGTTCGTTTTTTTTTTCTTGCACAATTTATTGCAACAGCATTTCTAATTAGCAGCGAGGGTTTCAACAATATGCAAAATCCACAATATACTGTGTGCAAATAAATAGGCATAAATAGTTGCATCTGTATATATCTATCTACATAAATATATATTTGTACATATATATTATATTTATGATAGGACGTAGACGTATCAAAAGTATATTTATCCTTGTAAATTCATACGTGGGTGAATATATGTTTATATTTACATTAATGTACATTGATATTTTAAATTATATGCATATATATGTTTCTATGTGCTTGTATAACTGTTTTGGGTCTAGGGTTTAGGGTTTAGGGTTTATCACAGAAACAACTGCTCCTACTGCGGCTACTGCTGCCGTTGCTGCTGCTGCTGTTGCTGCTGCTGCTGCTGCTGCTGCTGCTGCTGCTGCTGCTGCAGATGGGCCCTAGCAAAGGGCGAGGGCCCCTTATAGCGAAGTTTGCGCCTGTGGGCTTCAAGAAGGGATTTGGGGCCGTAGGATTGGGCAAACATACAAAAAAAGGTAAATAAATAAATTAATTAATTAATTAATTTATTTATTAGTTAATTAATCCGTTTAGTATATTCATTAACTGGTTAAATTGATTAATTTAACCAGTAGCAGTTTTAAATAATTTAATTAATTGATTAGTTAATTAATTAGATTAATTGATTAGTTAACTAATTAATTAATTAATTGGTTGATAAATTAGTTAATTAAATTAATTAATAAATAAATTAATTAATTGGTTGACAAACTAATTAATTAATTAATTAATTGGTGAATTAATTGGTTTACCACATAAACCATTGGTTATAAATAAATATAAATAAATAAATTGGGTATAAAAAATAAAGGGTATAAATAATTTACTGGGTGAATAAATTAATTTCTAGTTGCTTTATAAATTGATTAATGGATTTAAATAAATAATAAATTTAAAAATCAATCCATTAAGCCTTTAATACTCAATTAAATCGTTTAATCATCGAATAATATATTTAAATATTATTTTGATTTAAATAATATTCATGTGTATATATTCTTTATGTATATTTCTTCTTCTGACGTTTCTTTTTACAAATGTATATAAATAAATATAATAAATATAATATAAATATATATTATATTAAAATAATATAATAAAATAATAATATAAATAAATATTTCAGCATTAGTAGTATATATACTTTAATATTATTATACTACAGGGGGCAGATTATTTATAATATTTCTACGGTGTATTATGGAAAAATACAAAAAAGTATACTATATAATATTTTACGTATAGTTTAGTAGTATTGCACTTAAAGGGGTTAATATATAATCGTAAATAATATATAATATTATATCTTATATCGAGAGGGTAATATAATATATAATAGTAAATAATATATAATATTATATCGAGAGGGTAATATATAATAGTAAATAATATTATATCTTATATCGTATTATATATTATTAAATATAACTTAATACTACCATACTAAAACAGCTGAAGATAAAAAAGTGTATATATAAAATAATACTATAACAATAATATTTTATACAATCTTATATATATATATATAAATAAATAATATATAAAATATTATGTCTATTATATTATATATATATATTTTTTTTTCTTTTTTTTCAGGATTTTTTCTGATAAATTCAATGTTGGTGCCTAAATTTCATTTTGCTGATTTAAATGAATTTGGGGTAAATAACTTTTTATTTTAATTTTATTTTTATCTAGCTTTTTAGTTTTTATTTATTTATTAATGCATTTAATTTGTTTAATGAATTTAATTTATTTAATTTATTGTAACTAAGTAATTTATTTATTTATCCCTTTGCTTTTTTTCTCGTTTTTTTTTCATTTTTATTTTTTTTTCTGTGTTTGCTTGTCTCCTTCTTTGTTTTCTTTTCACTATCTTTATTTATTTACTTATACTCTATTTATTTATTTATACTTTATTTACATTTTATTATTTTATTTGTTTCATTTGCCTTTTTTTTATTTTCAAATTTATTTATTATCTTTTATTCTTTCGCTGATGCTTTGCCTTCTCTCTCCTTGCTTTTTAATCTTTTTTATTTTATTTTATTTTTATTTTTATTTTTATTTTTATTTTTATTTTTATTTTTATTTTATTTTGTAGTTATATTATTCCATTTCTAATATTCTATTTCTTTCTTTTTTCTTTATTTCCTTTTCTTTCCTTTATTCTCTTTCTTTGCTTTTATTTTCTGTTTCTGTCTTAGTAATACAATATCAAAAAATAACTATTTTAAAGCAATTAAAAGCCTAAATTCTAATTAACTAATTATTTATTTATTTACATATTTATTTATTTATTTATTTATTTATTTATTTATTTATTTTAATTTATTTATTTTAATTTATTTTTTGCTGCAGTTGAAACCTTACGTCTGCCCACAGACTTACAAGTTGGCTTCTCAGAAGTTTTGGGATGGGGAAAAATAAATACTTTTATTTTATTTTTCTTTATTCTTTAATTTATTTATTATCATTATTTATTATTTATTAGGGATTAAGTGAAATGGATTTAATTGGTAATTTAATTACAAATTAAATTAATAATTAAATCGAAAAATAATAAATTAATTCCAAAAAAATTCATTTTTTTGGTTCTTTTCTAAATACTTTTATTACAAAACTATTTTCTTTTTTAATTCTTTCTTCTCTACTTGTTCTTATTATTCTTACTCCTATTTTTGTTATTATCCTTATTATTATTTACTTATTGTTAATTATTATTGTTTTTTTAGTATTTTTATTGTTGCTGTTACTGTTACTGTTATTATTAGTAGGACTATTACTGCTATTACTTATTATTATTACTTTTTTCATTATTATTATTATTAGGACTATTATTTCTTCTACTATTACTATTATTATTGCTACTATTATTATTATTATAATAATAATTATTATTATTATCATTATTACTATTATTATTATTATTATTACTATTACTATTATTATTATTATTATTATTAGTATTATTATTATTATTATTATCACAATTGCTATTACTAATTACTGTTACTATTATTGTTATTATTACTATTACTATTATTATTATTACTATTACTATTATTATTACTATTACTATTCCTATTCCTATTACTATTACTATTATTCTTATTACTATTACTACTATTATTTCTACTATCATTATCACTATCATTTTAATCACTATTGTTGTTATTTATTATTATTACTATTATTATTATTATTACTATTATTATTATTACTATGATTATTATTATTACTATTATTATTATTATCATTATTATTATTATTATCAATTGTATTAATAATAAGCAGTAAAAAGGGCCTGTTAAGCAGCTGAAGCAACAGGGAAAAAGGAAAAGAAAATGGCAATTAATAACAAACCACTAAACAGAAAAAAACAGAAAATAAAAAAAAAAGAAAAGAGAAAAAGAAAAGGGGAAAGAAACAAGAAAAAAGAAAAAGAGAAAAACACGAAAATGAAAAAAAGTTATCTTTCTTTTTACTTTTGTGTAAGGAGGGTACCAACTTAATTTATTATTTTTATTATTTCAAATTTACTTTATTCTATTTTATTTCATTTTTTATTTTCATTTATTTATTCTCATTTGTTTAATTTTTTGTTATTTTACTTTTATTTACTTTATTTCAGAGACTATGGTCTCTGTTTCGGCTAATACATAACTTCAAAAATAAAAAGAATAAAATATAAATTTAATTAATTTATTAATTAATTTATTTATCAATTTATTTATTAATTTATTTATTAGTTTATTAATTTATTTATTAATTTGTTTATTATTTAATTTAATTATTTATTTTCTTTTTTTCCTTTTTTTCTCTTTTTGTCTTCAGTACCTGTAACAAACAAACTGCTGCTTGTGTTTTATCTTATTTATTTAAATTTCTTTTTTAAATAAACAAACAAATAAACAAATAAATAAACAAATAAATAAACAAATAAACAAATAAATAAACAAATAAATAAATAAATCAATATGCCTTAGAATGCATCCGTGTTTAATATTCTAACTATATTCGGAATACAATAAATATTCTTATATTGCAGTAAATATATATATGTATATATATATATGTATATATACATGTATTTATTTATTTATTTGTTTTATTTATTTATTTATTTATAAAATAATAAAGTGGAGTACAGTTTAATAGACCTACTTTTAATACAATGAATATATTCATAAGAAAATAAATACAAAAATAATATTATAAAGAATAAATATTACATTGGGTGCTTCCTAATTGTTTAATTAATTTTCTGTATTTTAATTTAATTAATTAAATATGCTTCAATTAGTCAGTTATATTTGAAATAATCTAGTGAATTATACACTTGAACTAATCGATTAAATATTTAATTAAAATAAAACGAGAAAACTTAGTTAATTATATATCCAATTAATAAATTTATATATAAATTTATTGTATTCTATATTAGTTTTTTACTTCTATCTCAGTCTAGTAGATAAATCCCGTCAATAATAAAAATAAAGAAATTATATCTCAACAATAATAACCATTAATAATAATAATAATAAATAATAATAGGAAAAATAATACTAGTAATAATAGTAATAATAATAATAATAATAATAATAATAATAATAATAATAATAGTAATAATAATAAATAAAAAATAATAATAATAATAATAATAATAGTAATAGTAATAATAATAATAGTAGTAGTAATAATAATAGTGATGAATAATGACAATATAAATAAAAATAGAATAAATATATACTATCTCATAAATTAAATTAAATCCGAAACAAATAAATTATACTTTCAATAGTCTTTAATAACAAATAAAAAGAAAAATAAATAAAGAGATAAATAGATAAAGAGTATCTAAATAAATAAATACCTATTAAGTAAATAAATAAACTAAATAAACAGCTGAATGAAAGGAATGGGGTTTTCGGGAAAAAAACAAAATAAATTAAAATTAAAGAATTGAAAAGAAAGGAAACAGTCAAAAGGAAAAAGGAAATAAAAGAAAAGAAATAGAAAATACAATAAAAGAAAATAAAGAAAATAAAGAAAAAGAAAATAAAGAAAAAGAAAAGAAAGAAAAGAAAGAAAATTGTCGCTGCCTATGGCGCTTTGTATAAATAAAATAAAATAAAATAAAATAAAATTTAAATCCATAAAATACATTAATATATTTATTATTACATTATTACATTACTATTATCGTATTATTCCTTATTATTATTATTATTATTATTATTATTATTATTATTATTATTATTATTATTATTAGTAGTAGTAGTAGTAGTATTTTTATTATTATTATTATTATTATTGTGTTTTTTTTGATAATTTTTTTGGTTTAATTTTCGTTCTTTTTTTTCTTTTTTTTCCTGCTGCTTCCACTTCATAATATTATATTTTTCGGATTTTGTTTGGGGGAGGAATTGGAGGTAATTATCGAAGGGGATATTAAATAGTTTTAATTTATTAATTTTTTTTCGGTATTTTTCCTGAAAACTTTGGATATTACTGGCAGAAGGCCTATGCCCCAAAGGCTTATTGTATTTTTTTGCTTCTTTTTCTGCTTTTATTCTTTTTCTTACGGGGCCCAATTGAAAGGGATTAGAGTAATAAATATATTTATTATGTTTCTTTCTGAGTAATTGTCTTTTTTTTAATAGTTTTTCGACAAAAGGGATCTTAATTTCTTCTTTTTTCACTACTTTACACACAAGGTTCTTCCCAAACATACGGTACCCCTGCATAGCAGCAGCAGCAGCAGCAGCAGCAGCAGCAGCAGCAAATAGCGCAAAAGCATAACCTTTGCTTCTTCCTGTTTTCTTGCTTCGAAATAAATGAATTGAAATTAAAGAGCCAAATTGGGAAAAGAATTTATTTAATTGTTGCTCCATAAACCCGTCAGGTAAATGCCCAATATATAAAAGGCCCCCATTTTTAATTATTTTTTTGGCTATTTTCCCTCTTTTCTTCTTTTCTCCTCTTTTCTTCTTTTCTCCCTTTATCTTCTTTAATCCATTATTACTCTTTTCCTTTCCTTTTCCTATTTTCAATTCTTTTTCCCTTTTTTGTCTTTTTGCTGAGTTGCGAGAAATATCAGCACTTGTATCTTCATTGGGGGCTTCCTTACGCTTCTTTCCCTTTGCTGCTGCTGCTGCTGTTGCTGTTGCTGCTGCTGCTGCTGCTGTAGTAGGATCTGCTGCTGCTGCTGCTGCTGCTGCTGCATCCTTTCTCTTCTTTTCTTCCTTTCCTTTCACTCCATCTCCCAGCGATTTGAGGGGTTTAACTCGCTTTTTTGCTGTTGCTGCTGTTGCTGCTGTTGCTGCTGCTGCTGCTGCTGTTGCTGCTGCTGCTGGCTTTTTCTTTGCCTTTTTGTTAACGGGGGGGCTTCGAGGAGCAGCAGCAGCTGCAGCAGCAGGCGCTGCTGCTGTTGCTGCTGCTGGCTTTGCTGCAGCTTGTGAAGGATCCTTGGTGTTAGTTTTATTTGTTTTGTGTTTTGGATTCGAATTGGAAAAAGGAGAAAGAATATTGGATTTATTTTTACTTTTCTTTTTTTGCAGTTCTTTCATCTTGAAAATTGAATTGCTGCGGTGCTGGAGGTGGCGATACACCTCAGCAGGGCAGAGAGAAAAGGGGAAAAAGAGAAAAAAAGAAAAATCAAACAAATAAATGGAATATTATCAATAAAATACAATTCAATTCAATTAAAATATATTAAAACAAACAAAGATGAGGAAGAAGATTAGAAAAAATCGGAAAATAAATTCATCAGAAGCCAAAATCGAATGAAATAGGAAATGGGTTTCAGGTGTATGCACACCTTTTTCTATGGAATAAAATTCAAATAAATTCCTTTCTTTTATTTATTGTAATTCATTTTAATTATTTAATTCAATTAATTTATTTTATTTCCTTTTTTTCTTTAAACTCGCAGAAACCCTAGAAATCCAAACACCCCACGGGGCTGCCTTCGTCAGCCCCCCCTTTTCTTGCCATTTTCTGTTGGATTTTCCGCATTTTTTTGCTTTTTGGATTTAAATTTCCAAATTGAATTGAATTTTCCATTTATTTTCTTCATTTAAACGGAAAAAAGCAGAAAAAAAGCAGAAAATTCATCATGGCGACGGAAGGAGCTGCTGATCCTGTGCAGATGGCTGTGGTTGAGTTGCTGGGCCTCAGCGATATGTACAGAAGGTTGGTTTTCTTTTTCTTTTTTCTTTTTTAATTAATTTAATTTAATTAATTTAATTGAATTAATTGAATTAATTGAATTGAATGGATTTGATTTAATTGCGCTGGATTTAGTTGATTTAAAGCATTTAATTTAATTCAAAGTTAAGTCAAAGGGCTTATTATTATATCCACCAGGTATTTATTGAGTTTAAAAACAAATAGAAATTTATTTCAGTAAAAAGCAAAAGTTGAATTCAAAGAATTAAAGCCATTTGCATTTGAAGGCAAGAAGAAGAAAGGAATAATAAAAAGAAAGAAAATGGCAAAGAGGAAGAAGGCGAAGGAGAAAGGGAAAAATAGGGGACAGAAAAATACAAATAAATAAATACATACAAATAAATACAACAAAAGAAAAACAAAAGTAAAAGAGAAAAAAGAAAAAAAAGAAAAAAGAAAAAGAAAAAGAAATGAGGGGAGAGAAAACAGGAGGAGCCTATGCATGCATTTAATATTAGCAGATGTTGTATTTATTTATTTTTCTTTTATTTTTTACTTTTTACTTTTATTCCCCTGTTGTTATTTGTTACTTTATTATTTGTAATTATTCATCCTTATTTATTCTTTATTCTTATTTATTATTTATTATTTATTATTTATTATTTATTCCTGTCTATTATTTATTCTTATTTTTATTCTTTTTATTATTTGCTGTTTGTTTGTTTTTCCCATTTTATTTATTTGCGTTTTCTTCGAAAATGCAATATCTGTTGGGGTAAAACAAACAAAATAAAATAAAATAAAATAAAACAGAATTACATTAAAGTAAAATAAAGTAGAATATATATCCAATAATAAATAAAACAATAATAATAATAATTAATAATAAAAATAATAATAAAAATAAAAGGAATAAAATAATAACCATTAATAGCAGAATCATAAGCCCATATTTGAGCCTAAGTCTTTTTTTCCCAAATCTTTTTTTCTGTTTTTTCTGTCTAATGGAATTGAATACAATTTAATACCCATTACTAACCCTATTAGCCCAACTAATTTATCTATCTATTTATCAATTTAATTAATTCATTCATTAATTATTACTTATTTGTTTATTTATTTTTTATGCAGGATGCAGAACGTATGCTGGCTACGGTGTATATCCACCGTAAAGACAAATCTACTCGAAGCTGGGGAATCCAATTGCATCGACAGATGCGTACATAAGGTCTGTTTATTTATTTATTTATTTAATTATTTATTTATTTATTTATTTATTTATTTATATATTATTTATATATCCAATTGCATCGACAGATGTGTACATAAGGTCTGTTTATTTATTTATTTATTTATTTATTTATTTATTTATTTATTTATTTTATTTATTTATTATTTATATATCCAATTGCATCGACGGATGCGTACATAAGGTCCGTTTTTATTTATTTATTTATTTATTTATTTATCTATTTATTTATTTATTTATTTATCCAACTGCATCGACAGATGTGTTAATGAGGTTTGTTTTTTATTTACTTATTTAATTTATTTATTTATCCAACTGCATCGACAGATGTGTTCATAGGGTCTGTTCCTATTTATTTATTTATTTTATTTCTTTATTTATTTCTTTATTTATTTTTTATTTTATTTGTTTGTTTTTATCCAACTGCATTGATAGATGTGTCCATAAGGTTTGTTTTAATTTATTTTATTAATTAATTAATTAAATAATTTATTTATCCAACTGCATACACAGATGTCCATGAGGTTTGCTATTATTTATTTTATTTTTATTTATTTTAATTATTTTATTTCTTTACTTTTATTTATTTTATTTATTTATTATATTTTATTTATTTTATTGGATTTGTTTTTGTTTACGTATCCAACTGCATCGATAGATGTGTCCTTAAGGTTTGTTCTTATTTATTTAATTCTATTTATTTATTTATTTATATATTTATTTATTTATTTATTTATTTATTTGTTTATTTATTTATTTATTTATTATTTCTTTATCTATCCAACTGCATCGATAGATGTGTTTATAGGCTTCGTTATTTTATTTTGCTGTATTTATTTATTTATTTATTTATTTATTTATTTAATTAATTAATTAATTAATTAATTTCTTTATTTCTTTATTTCTTTATTTCTTTATTAATTATTAGTATGTATATATTCATTGTGTATTATTTACATGTAAATTATTTACGTTTTTTGTATTTGTTTGTTTATATCGACAAATAAACAAACCGTAATAATTTAATTATTTAACCGATTATTAACCAATTCATTTACTTATCTATTTCTTTATTTAATTAATTAATTAATTAATTAATCTAATTATTTATTTATTTATTTATTTATTTATTTATTTATTTATTTATTTTTTTTTGCAGTATACTGCAGTACACAGCAGCTTAGGGAAGCAGCTTCAAGAAGCAGCAGCGCCAAACCAACAAAACCAATAAAAAATTATTTTATTTATTTTTATTTTTATTTATTTATTTATTTATTTATTTATGTTGTTTGGGTCTATTCGTATTTTCTTTATTTTAGTTTTATTTCGTCGTCAATACAATTACAAATTAAAACAAATGGGGGTTTATACAGAAATACTCAAACTTAATGAATAAAACATACAAAAATAAATAAATAAAAAAATAAATAAAATAATAGTAAATAAATAAATAAATAAATATGTAAAATAAGTAAATAAATATATAAAATAAATATGCAAATGACTAAATAAATAGCTAAATAAATGAATAATCATTTGTTTCATAAAAATAAATAATTTTTTATTTTGCAAAAAATAAATAATTGTTTATTTAATAAATACAGTAATAACCAACAACAAACGCTGCTGCAGCAGCTGCTGCATTTGTCGTTGCTGCTGCAGCAGCAGCGGTTGCTGCTGCAACGTATTCTCTTTTGTTTGTTTTTCTCTGCATTTTTACTTTTCTTTTGATATTTACAATAACTTAACTTTTCTTTATTTCTTTATTTCTTTTTTTCTATCTTTATTTCTTTTAGTTTTTGTTCATTTCTTTTTTTCTCTTTTTCTCTCTTTTTTCTTTCTTTATTTCTTTTATATATTTGTTTATTTATTCAATTAATTAAATAAATAATTTATTTATTTATTTATTTATTAGTATTGCCTGTATTGTAGGGTTTGTTCTGTTAGTAAACTTTTATTGAATTCCCCTTCCTTATCAGCTGCCACCAAACGGATAAATAATAAATAATTAATCAGATTTTATTCAATTTAATTTAATTTAATTAATTTAATTTAATTTAGGTTAATTACATTAAATTAAATTAAGTTAAATTATATTAAAACAAATTAAATTATATTAAATGCTTTGAATACAAAGTAATACATTAAAAAACAAAAATCAGAAAGAAAAAGACAAACGGATAAAAAGCAAATAAATGAATAAGTAGGCAAATAAACAAAAAACAAATTAAGAAATAAATAAAGGATAAAAACAAATAAATAAATAAACATATACAAGAATAAACACACGAACAAGGGAATAAACCAGCTAGTAATCAAGTAAGTAAATACATAATAAATAAACAAATAAATAAATAAATAAATAAATAAATAAATAAATAAATAATAAATAAAATAAGTTTCTTACAGAAGTATAGGTAGGGTTTGAACACCAAAAGTGCGATGGGGGTAATCACTGAAATATACATATATGCAACAAAAATATATACATTTTTATTTTTTTATTGTTTTATTCTTTCTTAAATATATTATTATTATTATGATTATTATTATTATTATTATTATTATTATAGTTATTATTATTATTATTACTATTACTATTAGTAATATCACTATTGCTATTATTTTTCTTAGTACAATTACTATTGTTAGTTTTGTTACTGTGGTGGATATGTTACTTATCCTGGCTCCTATGACTAATATTATTATCTATTATTACTATTATTAGTTAATTAATTGATTAATTGATTAATTTATTAATTAATTGTTAGTTAATTAATTGCTAGTAATTAATTATTCCTATTGTTACTAGAAAGTACCATTATTTAATTTAATATTATCGTGTTTGCTTTTGTTTAATTTCCTTACTTTCCTTCTACCCAAGCCCAAAAACTTGTTTAATTGTTTATATTGAATATATTTATATCTACATTATACATTAAATATAAATAAATCAAATATATCTATATATATATTTAATAAACAGGTATATTTTATTATTGAATGAATAAATCATGCATATATTTTAATTCTTTGGTATATATATTTAAGGAATGTAATATATTTAATATTTACTTACTAAATACAAACATACATTTCATAAAGTATAAATTTAACAACTATTATGTATAATATATATAACATCAAAAAATACAATAATAAACGCATTAAATAATTAAAATTTTTTGATTAAAAATGCAAATAAACAAACAAAATAATACTATCTTATTGTATTTTATTTATTCAACTTAGTTTATTCAATTTAATTTTGTTTAATTTAATTTAATTTAATTTATTTGATTTATTTTATTTTTTATTTATTTATTTTCTTACTCGCGAACCCCCCCACCCACAGCCACACCCAACCGCCGTGAGAGCAATGACCAGCATCACTACCTAAAAATAAAAATAAATATATAAATAAATAAATAAATAAATAAATAATAAATAAACAAATAAATAAATAAATACATTATATTAATTAATTAATTAAATTGATGAATTACATTCGGTATGTCTATTAATTATACGAATTATGTTGGTTAATTAATTTCTTTATTTATTCATTATATGAATTAATGATTTAGTTAGTTGTTTGTATTAATTCTATTTTTGTCCATACGCTACTAAAATAATTAATAATGTTAATTTATTAGAATAATCAGTACAGGGTTTATTATAATGGTGAAGGATATGCATTTACTTAAACTGAAAAACGTAAAATATTTATGTAATATAATTGATTCAAAGAACTTATTTTTATTCAATTAGTTAAGAGTATAGATGTAGTTAAGCAAATATATGGATTTAGTATATTTAAGAAATTAAATGTATAAACAACGAGATTTAATTAATTAAAAATAGATATAATTGATAAAAACACATAGTACATATAAACATATATACATAACAAATAACTAAACATAATCGAAAACAAACATAATTAATTAGAAACAAATACATGCATTAAAACAAATAGAGTCAATTAAAAAATATATAATTAATTAAAAACGAATGTAACGAATTAGAAATAAATATAATGAATTAAAAACAACTAAAACCAATAAAAACAAATATAATGGATTAAAACAAATACAATTGGATAGAAACAAATACACTTAATTAAAAACAAGTACAAATAAATGAAAATAAATAAGAATAAACAAAAATAAAAAATAAATATCTTACAAAAGGAATTTAGTAGATAGCCTGAGGAGGCCCCTGCTAGGAGCCTCGCAAGGTAACGGGGGATGGCTGACACCGCCATTACTGAAATTTATTTTATTTTTCTGTTTTTCCCCCTTTTTTTGTCTTTTTAATTAGTAATAATGCATTAGATGCAAGGAAATATAATTAATTCATTACTTGCACTTTGTTTCATGGCTTTACTGCCTTTATTTACTTTTATTTTCAGTTTTTAATTTTTAATTTTTTTATTTTTATTTTTCAAGACAGCCCACCTGCGCCTTCTCTTCCCTCCTCTCCAGCCTGAGACAAAAATAAAAATATTTTATCTTTTCTATTTCATTTTATTTTATTATTTTATTTTATTATTTTATTTTATTTGTTTTGTTCTATTTTTTATTTATAAAACAACCGAAATACATAAATATAATAAATAAATAGGACAAAAAATACGTAAGCAGACAAAATAAACAAATAAATCAGCAAATAAATACAAGAAATAAATAAAATAAGCAAATAATTGAACAAACAATTAAATAAACAAATAAATAAACAAAATATATAACTAACAAATAAGTAAACAAAATAAATAAATAAGCAAATAAATAAATAAATAAATACCATAACAGATAATTCTAATAGTCTGGGGGCCCAAAGGATTTCCCCCAAAGTGAAAACAAAAACGGCAGTGACAGCTCCCGATAAAGAGGAAAAAAAAACCTAAAAATATTATTTATTTTATTTGTTTTACTTATTGTATTTATCTTATTATTTTGTTCCTTGTATTTATTCATATTATTGTATTTAATAGTGGCAGTAATATTATGTAGCAGAGAGAAGGAGAGAGGGAGGATAAGGATATACTATTTTAATTTTAATTGAATTAAATAATTAAATTAAATTAAATTAGATTAAATGATTAAATTTAATCTCACCAAGACAAATGTCGATAAAGCAGATATCAAACTTCCCTAGAAAATAAACAAATTCAACTGCAGCAGTTTACGTATTATTTTTATACACAAATATAAATATATATATGCAGAGATATATATACAAGGAGAATACATATAATGTATATATATATATATATATAAGAATAAAATATGTATAAATACATATTACAACATATACAGAGAAGATATATATATATGTATATATATATACGTATTACTGAGATATACGTATTGTTGAGGTTTGTTTGGATCGGTATTAATACAGGTGCATTTATAATAATAATAAATATTATACGTATATACAAATCAACATATATCAAAATAATAAAGTAATTATGATGCATATTATACATAGATACAAATCAACATATATATATATATATATGAATAAACATTATATTGCCTTCTCCATATAAATTTTAGCTCTTAATCTTTTTTTATATTTATTGTTTCTGCATTTAATACAAGCTTACGGCAATTAGCAGAGAATAGCTGCTGAATTTAAGACTATGAATGACGGGAGAAAGAAAAGGAAGAAAAGAAGAAATGACAAGAGGATTAGCAGCTAGCACCAGCTCAAAAGGGGCTTCAGAAGATATAGCTGCACATACACCCCAAATTAAACAAACGAAATGTTAAAAAGGAATATATAAGAGAAAAACAAAAAAGTAAGGCAAAAGAGAAAACAGGGAAAATAAGAAAAAAACAGGAAACAAAAGGAAATAGAAGAAAGAGAAATAAAAAGAAGGAAAAAGGGAGAAAAGAGAAAAGGAAAAACAAAAAAAACAAAAAAAGAAATAAAAAGAAGAAATAAAACGTCGAACGTACACCGCGTGAATGTCTTGGGAAAAGTACTGCCGAAGTGCCTACACGCAAATAACAAATGCATTTCTTTGAATAAAAACAGAAAAAAAGGGAACAAAGGAAATAAAAAGAGGAAAAGAAGGAAAAAGAAAAACAAAAAAAGAGAAAAAGAAACAGAAAAAAAAAAATAAAAGTTTAGGGCTAACCTGAGCATGCTCCCAGTACCTATATTTCTTAGAAAATGAAGTATCTATTTTACTTATTTATTTTTCATTTATTTTATTTATTTTGTTTTCCTTTTATTCAATTAATATGTTAGAGAATGGAGAGTAAGGATATTATAATATAATATTGCTTATTTATTTGTTTATTTATATTTTTTAATTATTTATTTTTCTTTTCTTACCAGTCCATACAATGGTAGAAATGAGCAAAAAACGCTGCAGCTGAGGTAGCCTCAATACTTCCTTTAGTGCCTGAAAGAGAAAAAAAACTAACAATAAATGAATAAAAAGATTTAATAGAATGTATTAATGAATTAATTGATAAAATAAAGAGAAAGGAGGGGGAAGAAGAAAAAGAAGAAAACAGTAGGAGAGAAGAAAGATGAAGAGAGAAGAAAAAAAGAAAAGAGAATAAAAATGAAAAAATATATATCCTTACCGCTACAGGCATGAGCCCTTCCACTTCTCTCCTCTGCTGCCTCTCAGCAGCAGCAGCAGAAGCAGCAGCAGCAGCAGCAGCAGCAGCGTCTGCACCACCACCACTACCATCCCCACCACCACAACCAGCACCACTAGCAGCAGCAGCAGCACCACCACCACCACCACTAGCAGCAGCAGCAGCAGCAGCAGCACTAGCACCACTAGCAGCAGCAGCAGCAGCAGCAGGAGCAGCAGCAGGAAGACCAGGATCAGGGTCATCTCTGAACAGCAACGAGAGCAGCAGCTGCAGCAGGGCGGGTGCTGCTGCTAGCAGCAAGTAGGGCCTGTAGGGCGGGCCATAGTTAAGGGCCACGGCTCGCGTGGCTGTAAGGAGGGCGGCAGCGCTGAGGGCAGCCGAGTTGGTTGTTAAATACCTGAAAACAAAAATAATATACAAGGCAAATACAAATTCAAATTCAAAGGAAAATTCAAATTCAAATTCAAATTCAAAGTCAAATTCAAATGCAAATTCAAATGCAAATTCAAATCCAAATTCAAATTCAAATGCAAATTCAAATTCAAATTCAAATTCAAATTCAAATACAAATTCAAATTCAAAGGCAAATTCAAATTCAAATTCAAATTCAAATTCAAATTCAAATTCAAATCCAAATTCAAATTCAAATCCAAATTCAACTCAGCTCAATTCAACAACATTCAATTCAATAAAATTCAATTCAATAAAATTCAATTCAATAAAATTCAGTTCAATTCAATAAAATTCAATTCAATTCAACAAAATTCAATTCAATTCAATAAAATTCAATTCAATTCAACAAAGTTCAATTCAATTCAATTCAATTCAATTCAACAAAATTCAATTCAATTCAATAAAATTCAATTCAATTCAATAAAACTCAATACAATTCAATTCAATTCAATTCAATTCAATTCAATTCAATAACATTCAATTCAATTCAATTCAATTCAATACAATTCAATTCAATTCAATAAAATTCAAATTCAAATTCCAATTCCAACTTAAATTCAATTAACCATTTGGCCTTTTTATGCTACAGGACGGTTTTGTAGAAATGCAGCGAGGAGAGAAGAAAAGTTGGCTTATTTAGTAACAGAAAACAAAGCAGAAACTTTATATATATATTTAATATAAATATATAAGTATATATATATAACATAATATATATATAGCATATTAGATATATATATATTGTTATATATATATATATATATATATATATATATATATATATATATATATATGTTATTCTTACTCTTAAGTATATGTATCTATATATATACAGATATATATATAGGTGTATATATATAGATATAGATATAGATATATGTATATATATTTATATTTATATTTATATATATACTTAATATTGGGAATAACGTTACTGGCCTTGTTCAAGATATTCACACTTCATTCAATTAAATAGAACAGAGAACAGAAGAAAGGAGAAAGAATAAAGGGGACAATAAATCAAAAGAAATAAAGAAACAAGAAGAAGGAAGAAGTAAAAGGAGAGAAGAAGGAAAAAGAGAGAAAAAGAAAAGAAACAGAGAAGGATGAAGAAGAGAGAAGAAAGAATGAAATAGAGAAGGATAAAGAAGGAATAATATAAAAGAGAATAATACAGAAGGAAGAAGAATAGGAATAAGCATAATAAAAAAAGAAGAATAAAGAAGGAATAACGGAGAATAGAACAAAGTAGAATAAGAAATAAGAAAGAATAACAGTAATAATAACAACAATAACAGCAAGACAAAAAAGAACAATGAGGAAGGAATAATAAAGCAGAATAAGAAACACGAAATAATAATACTAGTAGCAAGATAAAGAATAACACTAGAGAAGAAATAATAGAGCAGAAGATAATAAAACAGAATAAGAAATACGAAACAGGAATAAGAATAAGAACAAGAACTAGAACAAGAAGAATAGTAGAGTGAATCTTACGAGGCATCAAAGGCGAAGGACCTGTTGGGGGCCAAAGAATATCTACGGACGGCCATCTTCAAGACATTAGCAGTGAGGGCAACGCCCATAGGCAAAAGAAATAACAAAGTGGAAAGTAAAGTTGCTGAGTCGGTGGCGAGGATGAGGGTGAGGCGGGCGGCTAAGGAGGTGGCGGCCCCCAGTAGGAGGGAGCGTTTAATTCCCAAGTTGTCGATCAAAGAAGAGAAAAAGAGAGAAAAAAACAAACTCATCAAACCGTATAAACCGTAACACCAACTCGCAGCAACATCGCTAAAACCAAAACACCTACTCAAATACAACACCAACACGTAGTCCAGTGCAAATGTGCTGAAAGAATCGGCATACTCGCACAAATATACCAGGCAAAGCTCCCGCGGAGAGTTTATAAGACATTTTATCTGGTCAAACATCTTCAAAAACGAACAAATACTCCTGCTTTCTTCAGCTTTCCACTCTGGCGATCATGATCATGACCGTCGTGCATGCGGAGGTGTATGTACACCGCAGATCCTCACTTTTTTTAAGAAACGGCTCATGTTTCAGCCTTCAAATGCTTCTAATTTCTTCGCTTAGAGGCTCCAATGAATTTAATTTAATTCTTCTCCTCTTTTTCATCCTCCTTCTCCTCTCGTCACCCCTCCAATCATCGCAACTGCCGACAACATGGCTGCGAACTCGGCCGATGCCGCTCCTGCTTTCCCGTTCTTGCGGGCGTTTTTCACCGTTCAAATTGCATTTTAAAGGGTTAATTTCCAATAATTATTCTTTTCAACTTTTTAAAATCCATTCTCTGCATTCGTTTCT
>HG712192.1:29464-42361 GCA_000499725.1 Eimeria brunetti | reverse complement strand
TGCTGCTGCTGCTGCTGCGGCTGCTGCTGCTGCTGCTGCTGCTGCTGCTGCTGCTGCGGCTGCTCTTGGTGGTCCTGCTGGCGCTGCTGCTCTTGAGCCGGATCCTCCCCTTGCTCTTGCCTTTTCAAATTCTCTTCCTGCATGGGACGCTGCTGCGGCTGCTGCTCCGCATCCTGCTGTTTCAGCGGCATTTGTTGCTGCTGCTGCTGCTGCTGCTGTCCCTGCTGCTGGGATTCACGTGCTGCTCCTGGCGATGCAGCCTCTCCCATGTCCCCTGAACTCATAGCGGAGACTAAAAGTAAAAGATATCTCTAAGGGCTGCGGCTGCTGCTGCTGCTACTCTGGCTGCAGCTGCTGCTGCTGCTCCCTCTGCGGGACTCCCGCTACGCTGCTAGTTCTGCTGCACCTGGTTGGTGCTTGAAGCCCTAATAAAATTTTCAGCAGGGCCTTTGCTCTTTCAGTCCTGCTGCTAATGTTGCTGCTGCCGTGTCATTTGCTGCTGCTTTAGCAGCTCCCACTGCGCGGTGAAATGCTGAGAGGAGGCCCTGAACGGACACAACACACAGAGAGGAGGAGGTGGTTGTCTATAGTTGCTGCCACGTATGCTTGAGCCTGCATGCAGCCCAGCAAAAAAAAGCAAAGGCCGCAGCAGCAGCAGCAGCAGCAGGTGACGCTGGAGTACTGGCTGCTGCTGCAGGAGCTGCTGCAGGAGCTGCTGCTCTAGGAGCTGCTGCTCTAGGTCCTGCAAAACATACAAGACCCCGTTGCTGCTCGCTGTGTCTACCTCCCTTCCCAAAAGCTAATTTGTTTCCCTCTCAATATAAGAATAATTCTGCTTCATAAGGCCCCAGGGGTGCTAGGAACGAAGGAGGGACCACTGCTGTTGCCACTGCTGCTGCTGCTGCTGCTGCTGCTCGCGCTGCTCTCCCAGCGCTGTTGTGGAGAAGGCTACCTCTGTTTGTCGCATCCGACTGCCAATAACAGCAGCAGCTGCAGCAGCAGTAGCGGGAACAGCAGCATTTCCTGCTGCAACTGCATGGCAGCTCTTTCCCGAGCACGCAACACTGAGACCTGCCTATACGCTCAAATTTGGCTGCTGCCCACCTTGGCTTCGATTGATGCTAAGTCCCTTTTACTAAAGGGTTCTTCATTTGGAAATGCGCTGTGAAGTGTGATTTTAATGATTTTATCGCTGCTACTGCAACAGCTGCTGCTGCTGATCTGTGTTGCCGCCACCGCCGCCGCCGCCGCCGCAGCAGCAGCAGCAGCAGCAGCAGCAGCGCCACGGTCCCCGTGCGCCCGTTGCCGCAGCAATGGCTGCTTCTCGTGCTGCTGCTGCTCCCGCTGCGCTAAGTAAGCATGCATTCCTGCTATAGAAAAGCCTTTATGATCACAATACAAGATAGAAGAGCAGCAAGACCCTAGCGAGCAGCAGCGGCGGCAGCAGCAGCGGCAGCAGCAGCAGCAAGTCCGCTGCGGTGCGCTAATCCCGCCACATCAAATTAGGGCCCTACAAGTTAAGACGCTGAGGCCCTCCCTGGCTCCTCTATTTATAACCAGTTGTTTTTTGAAATTCTGGCTCTAAAGAATACAAATACCAAGGACTCCCTAGCAGGCAAGACACTGTTAATAGCCCGCAGACCCCGGCCTGCCAGCTCACCCTTGGTACCTTACGGCCTTGCTGCCACTCCCCCTGCTCAGCAGCATCCTCCTCCCACTTAAACGCTTCTTCTGCTGCTTTAGCTTCATTCCGGGGGGCCCCGAGGGATCCTCATACCCTTACAGGCAGCGTAACCAGAGGCCTAGGGGGCCCCGAGTGGCCCCCCGTTGCCTACACTAACAGCACTTTAATAACTGCTAGTGGATATTTACCGGCTATTCCAAACCTAGTTAAGTTGAAACCAGAGCTCAGGGGAACGCAGGAGATACACAGAGCGCTAGGGGGCCCGTGGTGGAACCCTTTGAGAGCTGCGCCCCAGGAAGGAAGGAATACAGCAGTGCCACTGTAGAATGCATATATGAACGCTTGGAAAATACAGGAAGGAAAAGGGGAGGGCCATTCAGGGACATTAGAGCGGAAACTATTTGCTGGTTCTGCTGTTGCTGCTGCTGCTGCTGCAGCTTTCAGTGGCTAGGTAACGTTGCAAAGCGAGAATGGCCGGGTTCGAGGTATCTGATGTCAAAAAGTACCGACAGGTCAACGGAAAGGTGTGACAAGCAGGCAGTTGGTCTGTTAGCTGCTACTGCTGCTTCGACGGGGGACATAGTCGTTGGATCTTGTGTTGGTGTTGCTACACCTGCTGCCGCTACAGGACTGGTGGTTCGTAAGCTACGCAGGAGGCGACGGATCTTACAGCTGGCAGCCAGGGGTAATTCACCGACAGTTGTACAAGCAGAAGTATCGGTGGCAAGGCCCGCTGCTGCCGCTGCTGCTGCCAGGCGTTGATTAGATGAACAAGCGAGCACTTCTTCAGCTAGGCGTTGCTAGCCTCACCGGGCTTGTCAACTCAGAAGCGTGACAGAAGGGACATCTGATTGTTTGGTTGTTTGCACTGTATTGGTGCTGGCGCAGAGTGAAGTGCAGCGTGCTTCGGCAAGTGTGCGCTCAACAATGGCGGAAATGCGGAGGAGGTACATAAGGACTCACAAAAGCTCCCAGGAGAGTGGCTCTGCTGCTGGTGCTGCTTCTGCAACAGCTGTTGCAGCTCCAGCAGTCGCAGCAGTTGCAGCAGCATCACCTGCACCAGCAGCAACAACAACAAAAAGGGAAACACATCGCAGTCCCAGGCAGCAGTAGGCTGTCCACAATAAGAGGTTATAAAAGAGGGACGACGAAGCTCTCCTGCAGCAACACCAACAACTGCATAAACAACAACAACAGCAACAAGGAGAGGGTCTCATGCAGCCAGTTGTTCTAGTCTCCGCTGTGGAAACGCAGCACAATACATTGGAGGCTTTGGGATGCTTTAGCTGTGCTTGACGACAGGGCCGATTCCGCTAGCTACCACGCTGCTGTACCATTGCTGTTGCCTGTGGTGCTGCCCTGCTCCTGCAAGTGCTTCTCCTGCTGTCGTTGTGTTGCAGGTGGATACTGGAACAGCACTACCAAAGGCAGTGCCTGAGCGGTCTCCTGTGGCTCCTTGCGGGGGCCTGTATGACACTCGTGGGGTTTGGCATATTTCAAGCGTGGGACGACCTTAAGGGAGCCCCTTTGGGTTCTCGACTGTATACATTGACCCTGCCTTGCTGCTGGTGGTTGCTGCTCTGCTGCTTCCTCTCGGTGGCCTTTGGCGTCGCTGCAATCTCTCAGACCTTGAACGCTCCCAAATACATACGGGGAAGGCAGTCTACCCGCTCTGGAGCCTCTTCCCGAAGTCAGTCCCGTCTGCTACACTAGACCCTGTATTGCAAGAGCGTGCCACTTAAGAGGTTGCAGCATACACTAGCTGGTGCTCTGCTCGTTCTGGCAGGAAACTTGGCCTTCTTCAGCTGTCTCCGAACCCCGTAGAGAAAACAGGAAATAAAATCAGCTCCCTGTATTGTGTCTCTGCTTGCGTACATGTCCTCGTCTAGTTTCTAGTTTCCCCATGAAAATTGCTTACGCTTCCGTACCCGGGTCTTAGGCTCCATGGTTTGCCTGGAACCCTTCAACATGGGTGGTCGCTATCATTTACACTATCTGTATACTTGACAACACAAGCAAGCTGGTAGCAAGCAATTGATTTAACAGCATCCCATGCATATCTCGCTAGAATGTTAGAAATCTAACTAGCCTTTGTATCTATCCGCACATGCATTCAACCGCTCCTGAGAAATGAATCTGTCTATCTTTATTAACGTTTAGTGCAGTCAGCATGCTAGCTGAGACTCAGAAGGGCTAGTGTGGTCTTTGACATTCATATTGCCTGGGAACTTAGCTTAGTAAGCTGATGCCCTGGTGTGTGATGCCCAGGCAGCCGTTCCCCTGCCTTCTCTAGACGCCGCAGAGCCAGCCCCTACGGACGGAGGAGACGGGCGGCCTCGCCTCGAAGTGCAGCAGCGACAGGTGCAACGGCAACAGACCCACCGACGCTTGGGGAAGTGAGCTTGGAGGCAGCAACCACCGATGCTGGAAACGACAGCAGCAACAGCAACAGCAGCGGCAGCGTGTTCAGTTCCGAGGAGCGGCAGGCGGGTGCCTTTTTGGGTGAGCCGGCAGTACCGGGATTCCCTCCAGTGATTGGAGATGGTCCTTTGAACAGGAAACTTACACCTAAACCTTCAAGAGAATATGGGCAGCCTACTGCAGAGGGCAATGGCATCGGTGCAATGCCCTCTCGGCAGGGCTCCAACTCCAGCAAGAGACAAAACAGTCTCGTCAGGCGCAGCTCCTCCGGGAGCAGCAAAAGGTAGATGTTGAAGCTGGAACAGCAAAGGAGCTTGGTGGATGCCGCAGAATCGGCTGGATAGCTAGTGCGATCACTTCTCCAGTGTCGCGCCCTAGCAGATAGGGAGGAGAGCTAGCCACCCGCTAGGCAACCACGACAGCCACGGGGTGTGGTGATCAGTGCAGGCATATGGGCACTGTTGCAAATCAGACTCTCGAAACTTTTTCCCATTACCTGGTATTATATGTCTAGCTGATAAGCTTCCTGAGCGAAGCTGCTGAAGTTTATGAGGCTGGAGGGGACAGATCGTCTCCCTGTGCCCCCGTACAGCACCAACTGCTGCAGCTCCTCCAGTGTGGGCAACGCCAGCAGCATGCGTGCACAGGTCCTTTTTCGCACAGCTACAACTTGAATTGCAACCGTAATCCTCAGCCTTTGCCGACGGGCGCAGAGAGCTGCAACCGAACCAAAAAACTTATGGATTCCAAAGCGCAGTAAAATTCACCACTCATTCTCCAGGCTTCTCTCAGTGGCACAAGAGTTTGGAACTCGTACGTAGAAAAGTAGGCTTCCACACTAGCTGCAGCATAGCCTGCTGCAAGTTGTGCTGCAAGGGAACCCTATTTGCAAACTTAACCGCGCACCATTTGGGGCATGCGCTTACAATGCACCATGCACCATCCGTTAGACGTTTGCTTGGCAAGTAGCCAGCATGCATGCAAGTAGGACTACCCGTGCCAACTTCAGAGAAGCCATGCTGCATCTGATCTTCCGCTCTTCCCCAAGTAGCACATCCCCACGGAGCACGCGAGGCACTGTAGAGCAGTAAGACTTAGCTGACCTCTCAGTGGGAACATAACACAAAGGGGGAAATAAAGGGAAAACGGAGGGGAATTTAGAAAAACTGAAGAAGCAACGTAGAAGCAAGCAATTAGGGCCTGCGAGGCAACTCAGAGCAGAAGGCTAGCAAGGCCATCTCGGAAGCCTGTTGTTGATGGCCAATCCCACATACCACACATTGTGGAGTTGAGGGGAGAGCACTGTTGTGGCACCCGCGAGTCTCGCCAGCAGGTGAAAGGCAGTAGACGGTAGGCAACCAAAACCCACAGCCATGAACATGAAAAAGTAGCTGCCCCACCGCAGAAGCTACTGCAAGATGATTTGCAACTCGTCTGAACCGGCCTGCTCTGAGACCTTAAGCCGGTGTGCCTAAGGGCCCTGTGAGTTGGATGTTGAAGCACCTGCTTTTTAAAGCCCCCTTTCCGAACTCTAATCTTAAATACATAAGTGTATTGCAGCTCGATAAACTATTATACGTTATCGAGGACCCTCGTTACACTTGATAGCACCGCATGGTTACTGGGGGCGCATGCGTGCAACGACCCTCTTTCCAGCGGCAAGGAGGCCCCATGCACAGCAGAAAATATTTACATAAGTAATTCAAAGACAGCATATATATACATAAATATAGACAGAAAATACGAACAATAATTTGTTGAGGCTCCCGCGAAAGCCCTTATTGTAACCTCCGCCGCTTTCGTCCGGCATGGTGATATTGTTCACGGTCTGCTGTCTGATGCGGAGGTACCAAAATTCTGGTAGCCTCGCCGAGCCACATGAGGCTCAATCGCTGCATCGCCGCAGACGTGAAATGCTCTTCTACTGAGAACGATTTGTGAAGAACGCCTCGTCCAGTGCCAACCATCCATATACGACGAACGTCGCGGTGTGGAGGCAGTGGAAGAGTTCCCTAGTTCTAGTCGCGTTTTATCTTCCTCTTCAAAGGGCACTGGAAAGTTTGCAGTTATTACTGGTATCTTCTTTGGTGGAAGGGGAGGCTCGAAACTATGGTGGAAATACCTAAGCAAGCGTTCCACATCCCAAGAGCACGTCCGGAGCGTCAAGACCACGAAGCTACCGCTGCAATACATGTTTATTCCCAGGCCCTCTGGGGAGCAGGCATTGACAGAACTGAGGAAGCGGGTGCTTGGGAAACTGCACATAGAGCGGTACACGGAAAAGCATCACCCATTGGTGGACAGAAGTTTCATGCGGCACTCGGGACTTCTATATATTTGGCTCATAGCGGGCCTGTACTCCCGAGAGAGACAATAGTTAACTGTCTAGCGGTAGAGGGAACGAAAAACTGAAACGGTTGAACTCGCTGGCATGATGGAATGCCTGAGCATAAAAGACAGAGAACCACACACTTCCATAGTCCTAGCTGCGAAGGAGGAAACCACGTCTCAAAACGATCCAGACATGCAGCCTTTACATTTTGTGTCTGTTAATATCAGACCCGCGCAGAAGGAAATTAGAAGGAGCAAGCGGCAGCAATCAGCGAATTCAGCACCAAGAAAACCGGAATGGGTACCGAGTGGCGCACCTTCTGCTTTTGCAGCAACTAATGTTATAGAACTCGAGATTGCAGACGCAAGAGAAAGGCTAAAGAGCTAGAAAAGCAAGACTCCGAGCAACGTCGCCAGGGGAACACATAATGGGAGAAGGGGTAAGCCCAAGTCCTCATCCAACGTGCGGCGCAGTGATGAAGCTGAAAGAAGCCATTGCTGCACTTGCAGATCCCCATCGAATTAACTTTATGCTTTTCCATGTTATCAGTAATGGCCAGCAGATGTTAGCGGTACTTGATATCGGCTTCGAAGAGGATCGACAGTGGAAGCAACAACAAGGAAAATGCACCCTAGCTATGTAATCGTTCGCTCAGTCTCTGAGATTGCGCTTCGAGGAAGGCGTGCAGGATACAAGAACCGACAGAACGATGGGCGTAAAATGCGACAATAATGTTAAATGCTTAACACTATTATGATGCAGGATCCCTATATTGGATCAGTTCAGGACGTCATAGTCCTAGGAATGCCGTGGGTGACCTATGCACGTGCTTGACGATCTTATCGAGACTTACATCTGAGGAAAAGATGAGAGGACTCATTTCCCAGGGCGCCTACTGGCATCCGCACATTCTACTGTACGGGGGGTAGAAGGAGGCTCTCCAAAAGAAATGAGTTAGTAGGTGGCTAAGCAGTACAAATGCACTGCAGCGAACACCTGGCAAATGCACTCCGTTTCCCTGAATCAATCTTACTGAGACCGCTGTTCCCCTGGATTCTATCCAATGGACGTCCGAGAAAGAGTAGAAATTGGCACAATTGAGCAACAGGCCCTCAGGAGCACCTGCAGGCCTCCGTCAAGATGTAGGAGGCGACTGCAGTGGACAGGGTGTGCAGTTGCACTGAGCTTTGGGGCTTCCCTTGCAGCTTCGGCCCTCATGCCTACCAGCGCGCCCCTTCTGCTTAACTTCGAAACTGGCATCCAGGAGGAGGAGCAAGAATACATACTGCAGCAGTACCTCCAACAGCAGAAATGCGGCAGAAGCAAGGCAGCGACAATCCCCGTAGCAGCAGCTGCACAAGCAACGCTGCCGGCAGCACGAGCACCAATAGCTGCAACAGCAATACTGAGAATGCGGTCCCAACTGCGGCAACGACGGGTAACAGTACTTACAATGCCAACCCTAGCAGCAGTAGCCCCACCAGCAGCTGCTCTAGCAGAGACTGGCACACTAACGGCAGCAGCGGCAGCAGCAAATGTGCGAACAGCACCAGAAAAAGAGGCAGCAGCAGCAGAAACCGCAGTGAGAGCAACTACAGGATATATTACTGTCAACACTATTGCCGGCTTGTCGAGAGCAGCGGCCGCGTAGCTAGGCAGCAGTAGCAGAGGCTGCCAGACACAGAAGCAATAGGACATCCTAGGAAAAAGGCATCAGGTTGCCGTTTGCTTGTGTTACAGCGACCGTCTTCTCTTGTTTCTCCAAAATTGTGGTTCCTATCCGTAGGTCCTGATTCCTTTGTCTCAGCGGCCCCCCTTGTTTCTTTGATGTCCCCAGGGGAGCTGTTGCCAGCGACGTTATCTGCATGAGTTATTTTTGCTGTCAGCTGCAATAAAGTGTAGTAAGAGCGAAAAGCCGCGATTTGACGAAGCTGCTCAGCAACAACAAGCGGAAGAAAGAATCGGACAAGCGCTAGCAATCACTAAAAGCAACAGAGATTGAGCTCGCTATTCTCTGCAGTGTCAGGAAAAGCCAGTGCGTCTGCATTAGCGCTCCCATGGCCAGATGGCACGTAAGGACGTATGTTATTTGTGGGAGAAAAGGGGGGCAGGCGTAGCGTTCTCTGAACAAAGCCAGGGAAAGAATAGCCAGGGGGCTAGGGAGAGTCAAGTAAGTGTTTAGCGACGGCTTGCCACGCTAGCGTATGCGACAATGAGCCTTGACTGTGACTACAAATTACTCCTCTTTTCACCGCTGCTTGCACTAAGGTAGATTGCAGCCAATCTCAGGCTGTCCCATCTAGCACTGGCTCCAACCCCTTAAGCCTGTGTGCCTAGGGGGCCTGGGAGCTGGATGGGGGATCAGCTAAATTTCGTGAAGTTCACCTTTATTTGCCTCGCTTGCAGCTCTGGTCCCTGGTGAATATCAAGGAACATCGCTGCCCCCCCCCTATCAGTAGACGCACTAAAACAGCATACAATTGTTAAAAGCTTAATTGGAACTATTAGTCCACTCTACATATACGTAGAAATACATGCAACAGCTTCAGGAAGGCCACCTTTCACACTGGTTGTTGCGGGGACGTTGTTCCTTTGGGCCGCCGTATAACGGAGAGCTATGAAAGCGATTGGACCTCGAAGGCAGAAGCCACAAAATAAATAAGTTAATGTGTAGAGGCCTCAATTATGTATTTCGCTAGGATCTGCTCTGGGCCAAAGGCAAACAGGCAGGCATCGGTTTCAGTCTCGGGCCCGCGAGCGGAAGTGTCAGCAGGCAAGCCTCGTTAGAACGTTAGTTTCCCTCCATCTTACAACCTTTAACACCCTCCATTAATATACTTTTAATTTAAAGGGGCTATTGATAATACGATGATATATTCCGCCAACTTTTGTTCGAGCCGCTGTGTGAGGAAACACAGGGGCTTGGGGGGCCTTCGTTCACGTGACCCTGCGAGCAGCCGTCCTTCCTGAACTTCTTCCTCGTGCTGCGTCTTCTTGCTGCCGACTTTGTCTCTTTAATACGTGCAACGCAGCGTTTGACGGCGGTATCAACCATTACGGCTGCTGCTGCAGTGTAGGGAGATAGCTGCAGCTGCGGCTGCAGCAGCAGCATCCTGCTGCTGCTGCTGCTGCTGCGCTCCGCGTAACAGTAGGAAGAGGCGAGTTGGCGCGCCTTTCCTGTAACATATGCTTCTCTAGCAAGACTGTGGACATAGGAGAAGACAGCTGTCTTTTCCGCTTGTTAATGGGTGTTTTAGCAGCTGCAAGGGGGGTCCCTGCAGCGGGACACGGCCAACAGCCTGTCTCTTGTCTTTCTTCTGATCGTTGAATAGAACGATATTTAGACAGAAATGGCAATATTGCGCCTAACTTTGCTACTGCTAGCTCTAGCGCAGCAGCTGCTGCTGCACCATGCTCGCTGCAGCGCCCTGTCTGTCTACAGGCCGTCGTCGCCGACAGCAGCAGGAGCAGCAGCACTTCCGAGTAGCAGGCCCGACTTAAAGGGGCCCCTGCAGTCGCATCTCGCATGCGGCATACAACGGCTGAAGCCGCAGCAGAAGCTCCTGCAACAGCAGCAGCAGCTGACTGCATTCATAAGACCTGCCTTTACGGGCGCTGCATCACAGAAGACAGCAGCACCAGTATCTCTGGCTGCCGCAGCAGCAGCACTTGAACAGACAACAACGAAGGTAGCCGCACTGCAGGCTGCTGCAGATAACTCAGCAACAACAACAGCACCATCAGACAGGGCAGCAGCAGCAGCAGCAGCAGCACCAGCCTTGCCATTTCGAATTGGGCACGGCTATGACATGCACCGCCTGTCGACGGATCCCAAAACCATCACAGGTCAGCTGCTGCCGCTGCTATTTGTGCTGCTGCTTCTGTTCCTGCTGCAGCTGGTGTTTCTGCTGCAGCTGCCGCTTTTGCGGTTGCTGTTTCCACTGCTGCTGGTGCTGTTTCTGAGGTTCAATGACTTTACGCATTGTCGTCTTCTATGCCCTCTTGCCATATTTAGATATGCTATTCGTAATTGCAAATCTAATGTTGAAGAGATGCAGAAAAAATAACTGTTAATTTTTCTGTGTGTCATGCCTGTATTTAGGCCCCCTAATACTCTCGGGCGTTTCCTTCGCCGCAGAGGCAGCAGAAGCAGCAGCAAAAGCAGCAGCAGTAGCCAATCCGCAACAAGCAAAGGCAACCGCAGCAGCAGCAGCAGCTGCTGCTGCTGCTTTCTCGGGGGGACGCCGGCTGCTGTCAGCTGCCTCTTCCGGCCTTCGGCGCCTGCTGCGGTTCGGCATGGACACGCCTAGCAGCAGCAACAGCAGCAGCTCCAGCAACAACAGCAGCAGCAGCAGCAACGTGGCTTTCGGCGTTGTCGCCCACTCTGATGGAGACGTGGTTCTGCATGCAGCAGCAGACGCCATATTTGCTGCTTCAGGGGCGAAGGACATAGGGCAGCAGTTCCCTGACACAGCAGCAGAAAATAAGGGCCGAGACTCTAAGGATTTCGTTGCAGCAGCAGCAGCATCTGCTGCTGCTGCAGGCTACACTGTAGCGCAGCTGGACGTGACCCTCCTGCTGCAGCGCCCCCGCATCGGCGACAAGAAGCAGCAAATGATTGAAAACCTAGCAGCAGCCCTAGGCATCCACCGCAGCCAAGTTTCTATAAAGGCGAAAACAGGTGAAGGCATAGGGCCTGTGGGCCGCAGCGAGGCAGTGGAGTGTCACGCTGTAGCGCTGCTGCAGCGGAAGGGTTAACGTGCTCCCTGCTGCATGCACCGACAGCAGCAGCAAGAGCAGCAGCAACAGCAGCTGCAACAGCAGCTGCAACGGCAGCTGCAACAGCAGCAGCAGCCTTCTGTTGCCCCTTCACGTGGTGCCAGTACCAGCAGAAGGTCGCTTCTCTGGGCCATTTGAGCGGCTTCCTGTCGCAGCAATCCACCCTGCTATTGCAGCAGCAGCAGCAGCAGCCAGTGGAGACACTGCTGCTGCTGCTGACGACGACGAAGAAATCCGGCGTTATTCTCCGTGGCGGGGCTGTGCTGCTGCTGCTGCTTTCGCTTCTGTTGCATGGGGGCGTGTTGCTGCTGCCTTCCTCCAAGAGTTGTTGGGGGAGACGGAAGCCAGTAGCAGCAGCAGCAGCAGCACCAGCAGCGCTAGTGCTAGTAGCCTGTTGTATATGGCTATTGCAGATGCAGTCTTTAATATGTTTTGATTGGGTTTTAACTCCTCAGCTAGAACAACAAAGAAACACCGGCAGTTTTGTTGCAGCAGCAGCAGCAAGTGCTGCTGCTGCTGCTTCTGCCTGGACCCATCCGTGTTTACAGTGCTACTTTCCCTGCCGTAGCAGGTGCTGCTGGTGCATGTATTGTTCCTACCGACAATGTTTAGTCGTAGAAGCTTAGGGTTAGAGGGAGCCAGAAAAGCAAATCAAAGCCAAGAAATGTTTTCGTCTTTTTCTTTCCACTCTAACCAGGGCACTAGAGAACCAACAGCTCCTAAGCGCAGCAGCCCCCATAAAAAGCACACGTGCTTCGGGGGCTGCTGCTGCGCTGCGCTGCTGTTAGTGTTGCTGGTGTTTGAAAAATGACGGCATGACAGAGCAGCGGCTATGCAGTCAGCTTTCCACCAAGGCTGCTGCTGCAGCGTCTGTGGAAGGCTGCTGCAGCACCAGCAGCAGTAGGTGCAGCAGCAACCAGTGCTGCAGCTGCTTAAGGATGCACAAGGGCTTCCGTCTTAGTGAAAAAAGTAGGGGCTCTGTAGGACCTGGCGGATGTCCAGTTGCCCTCTCGCTGGGGGCGGCGGCAGCTGCGCTGCTTGTTGTGGTAGTCTGAGTTTAACGTTATCGTAGAGGGACTGGAGGGGGTTGTGCTGATAGAGAGCAACAAACTGCTGTCTAAGGGCGACGGCCAGGGTGTCTATACACCCCGCGTGGGCCCAGTAGGAGTCGTGCACGGCGGCCATGTCCATGCGGCAGGTGCCTATACACTCCACGGCCGTGAGCATCATGTGCGCAGCGTCGAGGCTGTGAATGAAGTTGGGCGGGAACCCTAGCCGCTGCTTCGACCTGCTGACAGGCGCGCTGTCGCCTGAGACGTGCAGCGTGTGCCGCTGCAGGGCAGAGCGGACCTGCTGGTGCTGCAGCGAGCGGTAGGGCTGTTCGCACAGCAGGCCGATGGCGGGGACCTCCCAGGCGACGGGGACCCCTGCTGCTGTACATACAGCGGAAACGGAATCGAGCCACTTCTTTGTCTGCATCGCCCCTCTAAACAACTCCCCTATCGACTGCAGCACCACACGAGACAAGAAGCCCCCCAACTCCCGCAGCACCTCCGGCCGCACGCGGCCCCCCAGCAGGTCCTCTAGCTGCGACAGCACTTGGTCTCTGGCGCCTAGTGCTGTCACTCCGTAGCAAACGGTCATTACGGTTTGCTTTACCACTGACCGCTGCAGCACGCCG
>HG712192.1:3917-27231 GCA_000499725.1 Eimeria brunetti | reverse complement strand
CTTCTGCTGCTCTCCCGCCGACAGGCACATAAACATCCGACTCTGCCGATCCATCTGCTGCCATCTCCGCTGCAACTGCTGCTTCTTCCTCTGCAGCAGCAGCAGCTGCTGCTGCTTCTGCTTCTTTGGAAGCCACAATGTCTTCAGCAGACTGGGGAACAGCTGTTACTGTTCCCCCTGCCTTCGTCTGTGTTGTTTTCGGTTGGTTAAGTAGATGCTGCTGCCCCTGCTGCTGTTGCTGCTGCTGCTGCTGTTTTTGGAGCTGCTCCTCCTGCTTGCGGCGCCTGCTAAGGAGTATGCGCTGCTGCTCCGCCCGTTGTTGCTGCAGCTCTATCGAGAGCTCCTCCTTTGCTGCAGCGTAGGGGGCCTCAATCATGGCATGCTTCAGCAGCAGCTCCAGCAGCAGCCCGCCTACAGCCAAACGCTTTCTGGCGGGCCACCTCGGCAGCAGCACCGGCGTTGCTGCTGCTGTTTGTAGTGCGGCCCCGGCGCTGCTGCTGCTGCGGTGATGTAATTTCTGCTGCTGCTTCCTTAGCGGGAGGTAGCACTGACCTAGCTGCTGCTCCTGCTGCTGCCGCTCCAAAAAGGCAGCTGTCACCTCCGTATGCACGGCATCTCCAATAGCCATTGCAACTTGTGTCACAAGGGCTTGCCGCTGCTGCAGCTCCGGGCCTCCAGAAGCCGAAGCAGCAGCAGCAGCAGCAGCAACCGCTGCTGCTGCTGCTCCTGCCGAAGGAGAAGCAGCCATCAAGCTCTCCCGCCCCCTGCTGATGGGCCCCGCTGGCGCGCTGGCCCGAGGCAGCAGCAGCTGCTGCAGCACCGTCCGTGCAGTAATGACAGCAAGCAAGATGGGTTCAAGCTGCTGCGGTAGGCAGGCATCTGGCCCGTCTAGATCAGCAGCAGCAGCAGCAGCAGCTGTTGCTGCAGTTGCTCTTGCTGGGGAAGTTGCCCCGTCCGCGGCTTCGGAAGGCGCAGCAGCAGGTGCTGCTACTGCAGCAATTCGCCGCCGCTGCCGCCGCTGCAGCATCGCTATGGGCTTAGCCATATCGTGCACCCAAGGGACCCATAGCCTCTTTGCAGGGCCTGAGTCCCCTCCCCTGCCTGTTGCTGCTAGCTGCTGCAGCTGCTGCTGCACCTCTGCTGTCAGCCGCTTCCATGTGCACCCCTCTATTATAACCTGTCTCCTCCGGAGAACACTCATCTCCTCATCTACAGACGAGCGAGAAGGCATCAACTCCTCCTGCTGCTGCTTCTGCTCTTGCTGTTGCTGCTGTTGCTGCTGCTGTTGCTGCTGCTGCTGCGCAGGGTTCGATGGCAGGTCGTGCTGTGTCCACCTAAGCGGAATAGGGTACGAGTTCGCACCGTATGCAGCTAGTTTTTGCTGCTGAAGCCACTCTGCATTCAGCAGCAGCGGCTGCCACTGTGTCTGCTGCTGCTGCTTTTGCTGCTGCTGTTCTCCCGGCAGCTGCGCTTCCTGCAGGTGTCTGAACAGCTCCTCCTTAGGAACGTCTGCAAGCAGCAGCCCCTGCTGCATGGCTTCCAGTTCGAGGGCATGCAGACACAGCAACACGCTGGCCGAAAGCCCAGCAGCAGCAGGAGCAGCAGCGCCGTCGCCTGCTGCTGCAGCGGCAGCAGCAGCAGAGGCTTCAGCGGGGTCCTGCGTCTTCCCAAGCAGCCGCATATACACCTGGCGCTGCTGTCCCCTACCCATTTGCCGCAGCTCCTGCAGGCCTTTGAGGGCGGAAGGAGCATCTGCTGCTGCTGCTGATGTTGCAGTTGCTTCTTTCGCAGCGTCTGCTGCTGCTGCTTCCGGTTGCCCTTGTGTTTTTGCTGCTGCTGTCTCAGATGTAGCTGCTGCTGCTGCATGCACTGCTGTGCCTGCTGCTGCAAAGCTACTTGGGTTGTAGGTAGCGTCGCGCTGTGGGCGCTGCTGCTGCTGTCGATGCTGGTGCTGCACTTTATGTTCCTGCTGAAGCTGCTGCTGTTGCTGCTGTTGGTGGTACACACGAAGCGGCGGCTGGGGAAGATCTAGAAGGAACTGTTCAAGAGAAGCATCTTCCTGCCACTGCCAGGGATTCGGGTGCTGCTGTTGCTGCTGCTGATGCTGATGATGAAGCTGTTGCTGCTGCTGATGCTGTTGCTGCTTGTGGTAAACGCCACATGCTGCTATGCTTCCTGGCTGCAATTCTCCGTCGCCGCACTGCTGAGGCTGCCCCCAGTGGCCCGGCGAAAGATCCTGCAGCTGCTGCTGCTGCAGTTGGTGCTGCTGCAGTTGGTGCTGCTGCAGTGGGTGCTGCTGCAGTGGGTGCTGCTGCTGCAACGGTTGTTGTTGCTGCGGGGGCTGCTGCTGGTGCAGCAGCTGCTGCCCCCATGGAGGTAAATCCAAGGGGTGCTGCGGCTGCTCCCAAAAGGAGGCATTGGCAGCAAAAGGGAAGTTGTCTTCTTCGTTGAACTGCTGCTGCTGCTGCTGCTGCTGCTGCTGCACTTGCGAGTGCTGCTGCGCGCTCCTGTGCTGCACAGCCATTGCAACAGCAGCCGAGCTAGCTGCTCTCGAGGAAACGCCTTTGCGCTGAGGCGAGCACCGGGGGCATTCTCCTGGTAACAACTGCGGCAGCAGCAGCATCTGCGGCTGCTGCTGCTGCACGGGGCAGCGCACCAGCAACTGCTGCCTCATGGGTCGATAGACCCTCACAAAAGAGGTAACAGCAGCAGCAGCTGCTGCTGCAGCTGCCGTCCCTACATCAGCTCTTGTATGTGGGGTGATCCTCTGCAGCAGCGACATGGCCTATACTTGGCTCCGGGCCCTGCAGCAGAGGCATCAGCGACAGCAGCAGCTGCTGCTGCTGCTGCCCTGGTAGCTGCTGCAGATGCCACGGGGTATTGCGCCCCCCCCCTATGCCCCGACGTAGAATCTGGATGGGCTTGCGAAGGCATCAGAGACTGAAGTAAAACTAGTAGGGGAAGGTATGAGGTGGAGTTGCAAGGAATCTTACTGCTACTGCTGTTGCTGCTGTCCTGCTGTCGTTACCGTCGCTGTTGCTGCAGCGCCAGGATCAAAACATATGCACCATAGGAAGCGATCCATTAGGAAATGTGCAAACTAAAACTCGGTAGAAGTTCTGCTGGTGCTGCCGTTGCTGCTGCTGCTGTTTCAGGGTCGGAGGCCCACGAGGCCCACTGGGGCCCCCAAGAGGCCCATGGGGGGCCCCACACCAATTCCATTTCGTTTCCTTCTGCCGCTTCTTTTAATTGGGTAAAACTTTTTATTGGTTTATGCAATAATATATAAAAGAAGATTTGCACTGCAGCAGCTGACGTGTTGTTCTCGCTGCTGCTGCAGTACACACATCAGCCGCTCTCTGGGGCCCCTTGACTCGCCTAGGGGCCCCGCAGGCCACCCGCCCCCCTTCTTCATGTCTGCTGGCAGGGCGCATGCAGTGGCTGCGCCTGCTGCTGCTGCTGCTGCTGCCTGCGTCCAGATAAGGGCGAGGTCAGGGAGGGCCTGAGCAACAGCTACAGCTACATCAACAGCAGCAGTTGCCGTTGCAGCAACAGCTGCAGCACCCGCAAGAGCAACAGTACCAACAGTACAGTAGGCAGTCGCAAGGACACTGGAAGCCACACCACCAACAGGACAAGCAGAAACATCAGAGAGGGCATCGGCTGCTGCTGCTGCTGCTGCTGCCGCTGCTGCTGTCGTGGCGACGCAGATGACGGCAAGCTTGCTCCTGGCAGGATCACCGTCCACTTTTGCTGTGGCTGTTTCTCCTGCTGCTGCAGCACAAGCTAGTTCTGTTGCTTCTGCAGCAAGATATTTGGGCTGCAAAGGCCGGAGCGGCCCCACCACAAGCTTCCTTTGTGGGCGCCATGCAGCACATGAGCAGATGGCAGCAGCAGCTGCAGCACAGATGGCTGCAGCAGCAGCAGCTGCTGCTGTTTCTACTAAACGCCCATGGGTGTGTTTGCGCGCAACTGTGAGCTGTGGCAACAGCGTATCTGGTCGGCCGCCGCAGCGGCTGCAACAGCTGCAGCAGCGGCCGATGCTGCAGCAGCTGCCGCAGCTGCAGCAGTGGCAAATGGTGCAGCAGAATCTGCAGCCGCCGCAGCAGCAGCAGCAGCAGCGCCAGCAGCGGCGGTTTGCTAAGATAGTGCGGTGGAGCCCAGACACCCCACTGGCACACGGCCTAGAGACCTTCCGGGAGGCTGAGGATTTCTTCAACGCGTGCGAGCAGCACAGAAGTACGCTGCTGCTCTTGATGCTGCTGCTTCTGCTGCTGCTGTTGCCTCTGCCGATGCTGATGATGCTATAGGGGTTGCTGAATCAAGAGTTCCGCTGCTGCTGCTATTCTTTCTGGTGCTGCTGATTCTTTCTGCTGCTGCTGCTACTACGCGTGCTGCTGCTGCTGCTGCATCCACATACGTACTAGCGCAATCGTGGCAGCACCTGGGAATGAAGAAAACTTAGGTTTGGTGCTGCACACTACAAATATTGCTGCTGCTGCTGCTGTATCTGATGCTGTTGTTATTGTTGTTGCTGCTGTTTAAGGCAAGATGAAACGAAGGGACTGGCTTGCTGCTTTGTCTCTGCTGTCTACGCGGCGCCGCATTGACTTTCGGAGCCCTTCATTTAGAGCCTTTGTTGCTGCTGCGCTGCAGCAGCAGGAGCTGCTGCAGGCGCCCTACATACACCTCACCATTCACCGGTGAGAACTGCTGCTGCAGCGGAAGCAACACGCAGCAGCGAAGGCTCGCACGAACTCCCCTGCAGCAGCAGCAGGGTAGGCAACAACCGCCATTGCAGGGTGCCGCGCTACTGCTGCTGCTGCTGCTGCTGCTGTTGTGCCCGTAGGCTTGGGGTCATAGGATACAGCCCGGCTCTGTGGCAGCTGACCCTCCACCTGCAGCCGCTGCTGCAGCAGCGGCAACTTAGCTGCAAGCAGCTGGCAGTGTGTGCATGGGGCCTGGCGAAGAACGGGGTAACCCACCCCCCAGTATGGGACCTCATTGGTGCGTAGGCATAAACCCTAGCCCTTAAACCCTAAACCCTCAGGGTTTAGCTCGGCCCAAGAAACCCTTTCCTCCCGTGTGCTTTGACGGGCTCGCGGGTTTGGGCATACGACCAAGGGTCTGGGGTTTAACGTTCAGGGTTTAGGGTTTAGGGTTTAGGGCTGTGGCGGCGACTGCAGGGGCGGAGGCGCTGAGGATGGCAAGGGAGCTCCGCCTTACGGACCTTTCGATGGTCCTTTGGGCCTTTGCCCGCGTAGAAGTGCGTTAACCCTAAACCCTAAACCCTAAACCCTATATCTTTCTTTTCAGTGTTAAGGCCATCACGCCTGTAGCAGCGTGCGGAAGCGCTGCTGCAACAGCCACAGCATTTGAGTTGAGTGACAGTCTGAATATAAGAAGCTCACCATAATCCACTTATAATAAATATTACATTTATTTTGCTGTAAGCCGCATCTTTGACAAAAGGACTAGGGGCAGGTCGGCACCTCCTGTGCTTAGGGATAGTTTGATGGTGCTGCATCGACATAGGGAGCAGCAGCGGCTGGTGCTTTTCCTCCGTGAACCACAAAACCTGCTGCTGTTGCTGTTGCTGCTGCTGCTGCTTTTCCGTGTGTGTGTGTGCGCAGCGTGTGAAGCCCGCTGAGATATTGGGCCTTAAAGAGGAGGTCCTCAGCCGCCTTGAGGCTTTCGTCAGGCAAATGCTTACTGCAGCAGTTGCGCCCTACCGGGGAGCTGCAGCAGCAGCAGCAGCAGCGCCTGCTGCTGCTCCTGCTGCTTCAGCTCTGCCTCAGCCGACGCCGAGTCTTGAAGATGCTCATCAGGACTTGACAACAACAATGCATGCAGAAGAGGAACCAAGTGAACTCGTCCCTTCTGCTGCTGCTGCTGCTGCTGCTGCTGCTGCAGATGTAGTGACATCTCACGACGTGTGCATGCTGATGAGGTCCTTTGCCGATCTCACTCCCGGGGACCCATCAGTGATTATACGTTTGCTGTATACTCTCCTTCTCACCTGTCGCGTCCCGGCTTCAGTCCAGGCAGCAGCAATCCCCGCAGCAGCAGCAGCAGCAGCACCAGGATTGGCGACAGCAGCAGCAGAAGGAGAGGACGGAGAGCACAGGCAGATAGGAGCGGCTATTGCCCTTGGCGGTCCCGCCCCGCTTACTGCTCAGGTACTTGGGGGTAGGGGGGTAGGTGCCAGCGAGCTGCTGGCTACCTGGTAGCTAGCTGCTGTCTAGCTGCTGGCTTTTTGCTGAGTAGTTGCTGGCTAGCGGCTAGCAGTCTGGCGGCTAGCTGCTGCATAGCTGCTGACTAGTTGCTACCTGAATCGGATGTCTAGCTAGCTACAAACTGGGTAATGGCGCTGTGTGTGTCAGGGCCTTACTGCTGTTTGGACTGCTTTGAAAGACACGAAGATTACAAAAGTTTTCACCGTGCCGCTGCACAAGAGACCCAGCGGCGGCAGCAGCAGCAGCAGCAGACACCGCGCCTATTTGCCGTTTAGAGAGACTGTCCCCCTCGAATGTCTGCCTCTGCTGCTCCCCATTCTCAAGCCAGCCCAGGTGTATTCACAGGGAACCCCACAAGCAGCGGGACCTGCAGCAGCGCCAGCAACACCACAAGAAGCAGCTGCACCCCAAAGGGCAGCAGCAGCCGATGCTCCGCTTGCTGCAAGAGGAGGAGTTGCGGAGCACGCCGCAGCAGCGGCCTTGGGTTCCACGGGGGAGGAGTCTTCTTCTGTTACAGTTCCGTCTGCAGCAGCTGCTGTTGCTGCTGCTGCAAAGGAGGGCCTAAGGAGCAACGCGCTGCTGCACAGCGCCTGCACCGACGTGCTGCTGGAGGTCCTCTGCGAAGAGACCCGCTTGCTTCGCCTTGATCACACGACCAACACCAGCATGGTTGCTGCTTTGGCCGAGGCGCTGGCTGACATGCAGGTGAGCCTGAAAAGAGAGACTTTGGGGGTTTTGCCCTTAGCCCTGCAGCCTTCAGAGGGCCCTCTGCATGCACCAGATTGCTGGGATCGTGTGTGGGGCTCAGCTCGTCGATCCCCGCTTGGTATACCAGTTGGTGCTATTTGCACATCAGCGGGGGGCTGCGCAGTTTCAAGGCGAGCAGCTGCTGAAGGTCCTGGAGGCTTTTGAGGATTGTCAGATCGCCGATAGCAAGGCTTGGGCCCGACTCGGTGAGCCGCTTCATAACGAACCCTTAGCTGCTGGGGCTGCTCCAGTTGCTGCTGCTGCTAGGGCTTGTGTTGCTCGTGCTGCTGCTGCAGATGGCACTGCTGATGCAGGCGCTCCTGGCGCCTCTGCCGTCAGCCCTGCAGCGTCGATATTCCTTAACTAATGTTTTCCGGCGTCGTATCCCTGCTGCTGTTGCTGCTGCTGCTGCTGTTCCTTATATTTCCACGATTTGTTCAAACTGCAGCTCATCGGGCGCAAGACGTCGCCGGGGATTTGGACCTGAAGGGACTGAAGAAGCTGCGACAGCTGGCGAGGCGGTCTGGCCACAGCAACGCGAGGCTGGAAGGGGTTGTCGACCACTTTGAGGCCCTTAAAGAAGATGTTCAGCGCTGTGGGCCCCTCTAGGGCCCCCCTGAGGGTCCCCAGCCATCTAGGGCCCCCGTGAGGGTCCCCAGCCATTACAGGACGCCTTGCTAGGTTTTCCATTTAGGGATAGTCTCTAAGATTGCTTGGGAGTATCCCCTTGGGACTTCCCCCAATACTGCAGCGACAAAGATTGATTTTTTTTCTAAACTGTAGGCGAGGCCCCTTGCAGGGTGTCCGTGTGTGCTCCTAAGCTCCGTGCATGCGCAAAATTTGAAGAACGCTGTTTGGGGCTGCCGACAGCACGGTTCTTGCATGGGGTCGTTCTGCATTGGTTGTCTTGAAATACTGTGCGACCAAATTCATCAAGCCTGTTCTGTATAGCGGAAACTGGGGTCTTAACTACTGTAGGAACTTCGCTGGTGTAAAGGTATTCGAAGGGGCCAGGCTCTTGCTGAGTGACTCAAAGACTGCAGAGCAGACCGCGTGGCTCCGACATGGTGTTGTATTGTAGGGGCTAAGTGAATGGAATCGGTAAAGTACAAAGCACAGCTAGAAGGTACAGTGAGAGATACGACGGATGCAATCGACGGGGACAATTGAAAATGTGTTCGTGAGCGGATAACTGCTGCAGAGTTGGCTGATACAGTGCAGCAAACTCTCCAATCGCAAACTGCCGCGGAGCTGCACATCTGTTTCAGGTTGGGGGTCTAATATTTTGAACTGCTTGGTATTTGGAGTCTATAGCTGCTGCAGATCGGGAGTTTGGGATACGCCGCAGAGGCATAGATATGACAGAGTGAAACAGGAGCCGCAGCTACAGCCAGCCGGCCTAAAAACACACGAAGTCGCCTTTCTCTGCTTCCCACACACTGTAATTCAAAGCGCGACGTGGGGGAGTCTCATCGATCGGACCTACGACAAGTCCGGAGTAGGGGAAATAATTTTCCTGATTACATATAGCTGCACCTTTGCTGCATATTTCGTTAGGACGTTGGGAGACCCCACGCCCACCGTTACGATGCTGCTGACGCAGCACTGACACTGACACGCCCAGGTGTATAGGGACCACTGCAAGGCGATGGTTTGACCCAGATGTCAATTGGAGAGTTCACAATGTTTCCTGTTACCTGCAGCTGCAGAAATCAGGAATGCCGCTGCAGGACTACGGCCTGACCAGTGTGACCATTGGTGCCTCGGAGGGCGGGTGCGTGAAAAGGTAACACAGAGAAGCCTGCTGTTTTCCTCCTTAAATAGCTTGAATATAGCTAAAAACTATATTTAAAAATTGCAAATGCTTGTTCTGAGGTTAAGACGGGCCAAGGGAGGCCCGTAGTAGCCATCGGAAGCCCCAACACCGGGGAAGGGGTCCCCGCTGCCAGTGACCCTGTGGAGGAGACGGGTTCCCTGATCGTCTAAGGGAAGGTTCTACCTGAAATTAAATACTAAAAAATCCCATGTACTTTTGCTTGGTTTGAGCTGGAAACATCAGTGGCAATACGCGACGGGCTGTGCAAAACTCGCAGCATAGCTGCTTGTATGGCTGCGTTTGCGGCAACAACCCCACCTCGAAGCACACACTGTTTGCTGCCTTCTCCTCGCTCCCTCTGCTTCTTATATTTGCTAGTGGCCTTCCAACGTCTTTAATTGATTTATTGTCTGCGGAAACAGCCCAAAGTGCATAGAAGTCAGCTGAACAACTGTTTTTGCATCACGGGGAATAACACCAAACGGTCGCCCTTGTGATCATTCGGGCCCTTTCTTTACAGAAAAAACCAGAAGGGGCTACTCTATACCCATTTAAATGCTTCAATAGCCTCACTTGTAAGGGTCGGTTCCCCGTCGGCAGCCTCCTGCTGTATCTGTCTGGAGAACCCACCGCTCCTGCGGTAGCAAGTTATCCAATACATTGCAGTACTCCCACAGGATACGTGTGTCTGCTCATGCGATTTGTTGGTGGAGCGTAGAAAAGTGAGAGTAAGGGGGTTTGGCCAAGGGACAGGTTACATTGTCGGTTTGCCTTTTTGTGTGTTTCGTGCGTCCAGCTGCTACACGTACTCAGCATAGCTTGAAAAAGCCAAATTGGGGGTCAACAGGTTCAGTCTGATACATTCAATGGAAGCTGCGGGGGGCGAAAGCTATGCGCTGGTCGCTGTCGGGACGAGGCCTCATCCCAAGTGTGCGTAGAGCTGCCGGCCCTGCAGAGCTGGGTTCCGTATGTGTCCTGTAGGGGGGTGTATATACAGCGTTGCTGTTGCTGTCTTTTTGTGCAGCTTTGTTTGGCCAGATTATCGCCATAGGGGCGCTTCCCCTATCGTTCTCTACAGCTGAGGGTGACAGCCGAACACGGAGAAAGCACGCCGGCATTTCGAAGGTAACCTATACGTCTAGGCCTTGTGCTGCACTGTGACCTGTTTCATAATGGCATATTCGTGTCCAACTCATGCAATCAGCAAATATGCGAGTCAAGTGGTGTGGCTGTTGCAGCACATCAACGACAGAGAGCTGCGACGACTGCAGCTGCCCAGCCTTCTCTCGGCCTTGCTGCCACCTGTAGCGCTGTTAGAAGACCAAGGGGGGCACAGCAGCAGCAGCGACAGCGAAGCGCTTCCGGTGCAGCAGCAGGCCCTCGTAATACGCGGTGCAGCTTCCCTGGTGCTGCAGCAGTGGGTGCTGCTGGCAGCGGATGCTCTGCAGCTGCTGCGGCGTCTGCTGCAGCCGGAGAAGCACCAGCATCGGCGCAGCAACAACAACGCCGAGAATAACCAGCTTTTGGGAAGGCACCAGCAGCAGGATCATAGAAGGAAAAGGGTGAGGACGGCCGAGGTTCAGAGAGAAGGTGAGAGAGAAGATGATGGGGAAGAGCAGCACGAAGATGCAGACGAGGCAGCAGAGGCCATCTGGGAGAGGACAGCGGTAGGCCATAGATAACTGTTCCCCCCCTAACAATCGCCAACTACACTGCATAGTTTAAAAGGCGAAAACACCCCTGTCAACACGTCGGGGCCTTTGTGTTGGCTGCGCTGTTGCGGCTGCAGCATCTGCAACTGCAGCAGCAACACCAGCAAGGGGAGGAAGAGTCTCAGCAGCGGCTAAAACGATTAGGCAGCGTCTTCGCTACTCATTTGCAAGAGGCAGAGTCTAGTGTTCGAGCTAACAGGGAAAGTGCAGGTCAGCTGCTGCAACGGGGGGCCCCCGACCTCTTCACTGCGTGTTGGGCTACTGTGGCCACGCCCCTGCGTTCCGGAGGGCCACGACCAGGGCAGCAGCAACAGCCGCAGCAGCAGCAGCAGATCGGCTCCCACGAAAGGCTTCTTGCTGCAACGGGGGAAGCACATGCTCCTGGCATGTCGTGGAGACGCTGGGCGTTCGGAGGCTCTGACCCACACATCCCTTTCCCCTCAGCAGCAGCAGCCTCCAGTGCTGCAGCAGCTGCTGCAGCCGATAAGAGCGTATCCGCAGAAGCAGGCGAAATATCAGGCGAGAGAGTGGAGGACGCGGATGTTGAGTCTGCAGACTTCGCAGACATGTGGGGACCCCTGCCAGAGGAAGAGCAGCAGGAGTGCTACGAAGCACAGCAGCAGCAGTATCACCAGCGGCAGCAGGGAGAAGGTGCAGAAGCGGCTCAGGATGTCTATGAAGGGCCCAAGAACGCTCGCAGAAAAGGAGTGAGTTGCTGCTGCTGCTGCTGCCGCTGCTACTTGCATGCACTAACAGGCATTTCAAGAAGCAGATCCTCTATTGATGCACTTCCCTCCTAATTCTTTCTGTCTCACGCATATGCTGCAACAGGGCCACGGGGTTCAGCTCGACACCAGCATATCACGAAGAACAATACGCAGCAGCAGCAGCGGTAGGGCCTTTCCCACCTTGTTCAACAGCAGCATAACTGCAGCTTCACCGCGACTCTGCCATGCTGCGAAGTACCTGGCAGTAACAACTGCTGAAGTTTATGAGGTGGGTGTTGTCACCGAAACCTACTGCGCTTGCTGTTGGGGGCCCTGCTGAGGTTGCTGCTGGAGCAGCTGCTGCTGCTCCTGCTGCTGCTCCTGCTGCAGCTGCTGGCAAGGACTACCTCTCAGCACGAGTAGGCTTGGCACTGGTGCCTATGCTGTATCGCAGATGTACGCAGTCCATCCCGTTGCTAACCTTTACGGGTGGCTACAGCAGCAGCTCCTCCTCCCGGGGAAGAAGCCTGCTTGGAACCTGCTTCACAGCGCAGCAGGGGCAGCAGCAGAAGGCAGGAGCGCTGCTGCAGGCAGACCTCTGAATAAGCTCTCATCTGGCTCCGGGCCCTTGCATGCTGCTGCTGCAGCGCAAACAAGTGAGGCACAGCAGCACAGCACAGGGGGCGGTCCGTGGCCTCGACGGGAATGGGAGGGAGACTTCACCTTGTACACTGAGGCTGAACTGCAGCAGCAGCAGCAGCAGCAGCAGCAGCAAGAAAGCAGCAGCAGCAAGCGCAGAAGTGGAGATCTTCTGGGGAGCGGTGAGTACGTGGAAGTGCTTCGAGGCATCTTTGACAGCAGCAGCATGCAGCAGAGGGCCACACAAACTCGCCTAACCCAAATGCGAAGGGAATCGGTAAGCCACTTTGGTGATGCTGCTGCTGTTTTGTGTCACAGTTGTCGAACAGCTGGTGCTGCCACCTCCTTGTGTTGCTGATGTTGTCGCTTCTGCTGCATTACGTTGCAGTGCAGAGCTCCTTATGATTTCTGTTGGTTGCCTTCAAGGCTAGTTCCCACTACTGGGTTTATCTGTTCTACTGTAGTTTGTTGCTTGGTGCTCTGCCGCTGCCCCCGCTTCTGCATGCACCTTAGGAGGCTTCTAGCACTTCAAGACTGGGGAGTAGCAGGAGGGCTAGCGGCATTACTGCCCCTTCCTCAGAGGCGTCTCTGGAGGCCTTGGCCTATGGAGACTTCCCCGAATTTGAAGACTGCCCCACTGAATTTGGCGACGAGCAGCAGCAGCACGACAAGCAGCAGTACCACCAGCAGCAAAACCATCTCCCGGCTCACGGTACAGCCGTTGCGTCCCTCAGGCTTAAACAGCTGCTGCAGCAGTATGCTCTTACGCATCCGGATGTATCAGGGCACCTGTTCCCGAGCGGGGCGTCGCCGCCAGAGCAGCAGCAGCAGCAACAACAGCAGCAGAACGAATCTACAATTCCTCTAAGTCGGCTCCTTCCCAGAGGACGCGTTGATCCCCGGACAGCCTGCTGCACTTTTTCGCATTTGCTGCTGCTGCACAGGCACGGCTCAATTATCCTGGACCAGCAGCCGCAAACCCTTCCCATGTCATCAAACAAGCCTTATCCCGAGTTGTTTGTACACGTGACGCAGCAGTGGGGCAAAGGAGATGCGGCTGCAGGGGTACAGCAGCCAGACGAGGAGCTGCAGTCACAGCATCAAGGGGAAGAAGAGCAGCAGACACAATGGCAGCAGCAGCAGCAACAGCACGACCACCAGCAGCCAAATGGACCACGCGGCGATTTCAGGCGAACGCATGACAAAGAGGTGACTTCCACTTCCTCAGAACATAAGCAGCAAGAGCAGGCGGAGCAGCAGCGGCAGCAACAGAGACAAGTTCCTACGAGAGGGGGGTTAAGGCCAACAGGTCATACGCCTGGAGCAAACGGAAACTGCAGAGCTCCGAGGGCCCCTTGACAGTGCTGGTTCACAGGCGGCGCCCCCTGTGTTAATCCTCCTGTCCCCTTCTTTTTTCCGTCTTGCTCATTTTTGCCTAGAGCCTTGTGTTTCGGGGCTTGCCGCTGCTGCTGCCTATCGTGTCCCCTCGACGTTGCCCCGCTTCGCGGGGGGGTTCACTTTCGTTCATACGTGTGAGGAGACCGGCGCAGCAGATGTCCCCTGCATGCCTCACCCTACCATCAGGCAGAAGGGCACACGGGTCAAAGCAACAAGTATTACTGGAGATTCAGAAGACATTTTGCTTGAGTTTCTCTAGATATATGTGGCTGCCACTGGGTTATTGTGTGCATAGCTCTGTGTATAGTACGTGCCGTAAGTTCCTAAGTATACACCTGAATCTTTGTCAAGGGGTTGTGATTATATGCAAATGGCCGAACTCTGCAGGTCCATTGTACTTCTCTACGATTGTAAATAAACGAGCGCATTCATGCAAATACATACACACTGCGTTCAATGCGTTATGGTGTACAGAATCCAATGGGGCTTTACAGCGCTTCCTGTGCTTTTCTCCTTGCTAACGGGAAGCAAGGATTTACAGGCTCGAAAGAGTAGCCTTAAGGAACACATATCACTGCTGAGCTGACATAGGCAAGGCAGTCTGGAATGAACAAGAAGTGTACTTCAAGTTTATTTTTGCGCTACGTGCGGCAGATTACCCGCTAGCATCAAGCACTTGCAGCTAGCTGGTGACTCGCAGCTAGCCACTGAGCAGAGGCTTTTTATATAGCGCAACTACTGCATACAGTGCACACGATATTTGCATGTAGCCAGGACAACACGGGTCAACATTGGGGCCCGTCCGAGCAGCTGCAGCTGCCCGGACAGGACCCTCGATAGAGCCCTTCGTCCTCTTGCTTGGCCTTCTGGAAGGGCTTCCAACCAGCAACTACCTTGATAGGCAGATGGCTAGCTACACTAGCTTCCTAGACAGACATGGCCCCGTGAGGTAAATATGACTATGTGCAGTTCGTTGGGGAGGCCACACAGATAATACAGGGAACAGCCGGGAAGGGCAAGCGGTTGCGTTCTTTACTGTGCCAGCTCCCTGGGTGCTTCCTCTGGCTTTCCAAACCCTTGACGCTGTTGGTATTCCTTCCGACCCAGCAGGGCTAGCAGGCGCAACGCTGCAGCCAGCTGTTGCTGAAGACTCATCGCTGAGAAGGGAGGGACCTGAGGCCGGCACAGTCAAGCGAGAAACATAGCAGGCACACAAACCAATGAGAGACAAAAAGGAATGCTTGGTTAGGGTAGTGTGCTGCCATCGACACAATGGCGCAAGCCTTTTCAGAGACCATACCAGATGGGTAATTAGGCCGCTAGGTAGCTGGCTACCTTGGTGCCTAGCCAGCTGGCTCCCTGCCAGTAGGTTTTAAATGCTTACGTGCACAAACAATGAGGCCACTCCGCTCGTTTGTCCCTCGTACAAACTCTTGAAACTGGAGAAGAATGGAAGGGTACAAACCAGCAGTGAAGGGAGAGACAAAAAGCCGTATGCAGAACAGGAGTTAAACTTCGAGCCCCCTGAACACCTGAAGCAAAAAGTGCAACTGGTAAGGGGAAGCGACTCACTAGAGAAAATTGCAAACGAAGCAGCCGGCATCATCGGAAACGCTGCAGGGGAAACCCTGCTCCCTCAGGTCAGCAGCAACAGGCTGAACGAAACACAGCAGCAAACAGCAAAGACACCACCCAAACCAAGCGTATCCTTAGCTGCTACACATGGGCCAGAGGCATTAAAGAATGCCCTTCCAGCAAGACTACCTACTCAACAGTGCAAGCAACCATTGAGCAACAACTATACGATTTTATTGCAACTAATATGCACGTGAGCAAAACCCGCCGCTTCTGACCTCCAAACACAATGATGAACGCAGGAACCCCTCTAGTGGCATGGAACTCAAGATAACTTCGGAACTGGGCCGACACCCACGGGAGTCCGCGCACGGGAAACGAGCGTCTTCACACAGCAGCAACAGCAGCAGCAGCAAGGGCAGCGTGTTTAAGAAGGTCAGGGTCTCCCAAGGGTCTCCGACTAGTCAATTACCGCCAAGTGCTGAAGAACGGTCAAAATAAAGGATTCTGAAGCTCATTATTTCACCATTTTTTGCAAAATTTTCAAGCCGCCACCTTTGGCTCTGCATGCTGACACCGAAGTGCAACGCCAAGGCCAGAGGTTCCCCAGCCGTCTCCTCTGCAGAGTGTGTAGATCCATCCTCTGCCTCCTCTTGGGTCTCTGGAATGTCTGCGAGTTTGCTCGCTCCAACAGAAGACAAATGCGATCTCGCCTTTTGATCCCTGTTGACGAGCGCAGAATGGATGCGTGGCACCGCGGCTGCCACTGCCTCAGCCGACACTTCTAGCACTTCCCAGCCGCAGAGCTCAACAATCGCAGGAGATTCAGCCGGGATAACTCCAACAGGAGTGTCAGGGGGCCCAGAAGCCGGGGAGTTCCCTGGGTCCCTTGGGAGTTCCCCCTTCGTAGAAGAGGCCGGTTTGGTGTTTAGGACTGCTGCTAGTTCTTGCACTAGAGCAGCGGACGGGTTGTCCGAAACGTTGCTAAAGGGGCCAAAACCAGTCAAGTAGACACGGAGTTTTGGGGGTCTCTCTGAGCCACCATTTCCAGGCCTTGCCATTATGGATTGAACGGCCCTGAGGCAGACTCTCTAACGTCACCTGGAAAGGGCATATAAAAAACAAAGTATGCAGCCTTGAGGGGCTAAGTACAGGTGAGAACTTGAAATACAGAAAAAAACAATGCTGAGACGCCTGCTACGAACGAGCACGCTGGCGGGAGCAAGCCTCCGATCCTTCCCTACTGACAATCCTAAAACACTTGCTCAAAACTGTGGGAAAGAAGAAATATGTCCGAACCAGGAATCGAACCTGGGTTTACACGGCCACAACGTGTTGTCCTAACCTCTAGACGATTCGGACCAGCAGCCCCCCCGTTCTCGCTGCTCCCTATGCTTGTTCAGGGTATTTACAAGTATTCGCTGCAATAATTGAATGTAGATTTAATTAGCACTAATGTGATAAAAGAGCAAGCGCCTACGTAGTCTTCCGGTTTAGGGTGTCACCCGGATAAGACGAATGTGCTGCCTGCTGCCGTTGGTCCGAATCGTCTAGAGGTTAGGACAACACGTTGTGGCCGTGTAAACCCAGGTTCGATTCCTGGTTCGGACAGGCTTTTAAGCCCGGTATATTGCTTTCTGTTGCTCGGGTACAAAGAAGTACAGCTCCTAGAAATTTTTTTTAAGTTATAGAGTGTAGATAGAGGGGCCCCTTCATGTTACCTGTCCCGAACGTGTCCATTGTCTATAGTGCCTGCACCGCTAGTGGTGGTGTTTAGATCGGCAATTTCATAATATATATTGAAAAGGAGCCCTTTATACTGTGTTTTGCCCGATGAGGTTCGCTTCGGCTCTGGCACTGCGCCAGCTGGAGGCTGCGTTGAGGAGCCTCGGGCTTAATTGTGTCCTCCCCGCTGGAGGGGAGAGAAGCCGCAAGGAGTTCATCCTGACAACATTGTTGAAGCTGCAATATCTCATAGAGCCCCAGCAATTCTCAGCTGAAAGGCACGGGGGAGAAGGAGAGGCCGAGCTGCCGCAGGCGGCGGAAGCTGGCAGCCAAAGTGACCTTGATATACGAGCACCTATCTCGGAGGTGCTAGAAGCAAAATCCCCCAAAGACCAGTTGAAACTACTGCAGCGTCTAGCTGCCTTCATGCTCCAGAGAGTGGGCGTTGCTCTGGACCTGCAGGCCCTCTTCCGCGCAGAGGCAGATGCGATCTCTGAGCTGCTGCGGCTAACTGAAACCCTCGCTGATGCCGCGAGGCGGGCACTACAGGGTCAAACAAACACACAGGCTGGAGGAAAAACTGTTCAGCTCCAAGCTGGAGAAGGGGGAGGAGGAGGTATCAGGATAGAAAAACGTGATATTTCACAGACCGTGTAGGTTGATGATTAACTGAAAAGGGCGGCTTACAGTGCCGTCCGTCGAAAACGTAATGCCTGTGTAATGCGCCAAGCATGTTTCCCCCAAGCGCTCTCAGCTGCTCCCTATATCACTGTTGGGAATAGTTGGACTTCTCACACAGTAACGTGGGTTTTGAAGCCTCTAGTCTGCTGCATGTGACGCTGTTCCGTTGTTGTGGCTCGAGGCGCAGCAAAGATGCAGCTCAGATAGTGCAAACACAAGTAGAAAAGGTCCTCGAGTCAGTGCAGAGCTTCTATGGAGAAGAACAGACTGGGGAAAGGAGGAAAGCGAAGGAGTTCTTGAATGCCATCTTGTCCCCACAAGCTGCAGCTACCGTAGGGGCAAGCGGCAGCAGCAGCAGTAGCAGGGCTATGCTGGGGGAGCAGCTGGGTCGGATTCGCGAAGAACTCGCGGATATGCAGAGAAGCAACGAAGCCCTGGCGTCGCAAGTGCAGGAACTAAAGGAGAAGATCCTCGCGGCGGAGCGAAACGAAGACCGGCTCAGCAAGCAGTTGCTGTTGCTGGGGCGTTCTCAGAACTCCGCTCTCGCTGCTGCTGAGGAACAGCAGCAGCGTGAGATGCAAGAACAGCTGCGCCAGCTGTATATACAGTACGCCCGAAGGTCTGCCGTGTGTGACACACTTACTGCATCAGTGGAGGCTATTGCGGGCCGTGCCGAGGCGCTAGCAGCCCAGAATAGGCTCCGCCTTCAGGAGGCTAGGCAACAGCTCCGGCTGGAGCACGCCGCAGCAGCATCCGCCACCGACACCCAAACTAATGTAAGACACGCACACCAATGGGAAGATCCTGCCCCACAACACCACGTGCTCCTTGCGGATCTGTTCAGTCTCAGATCTAAACACATTCAAACTAAATTTATACCCTGCACATGCCAGTGGGAATCTCCGGCCGTCCGGCTGGCCACCTGTGTTGCTGCAGCTGGCCTGCCTACAGCAGCACCAGCAACGAGAATAACGGTCCCACCTCTGTATATATTCCGTTTGAAGCGCGCAATTATGAAAGGATCCCAGGAAATCTTGCGGTTGGTTAGTTACAGTCTTATCTGCAACTTTCTGAATGTCGTATAGTTATTTTTTGTGTGCTGCCACTGCAGTGTATGGACACCCTCTGTGGAGGGATGTCTGAGGACATGGGTCTGACCCTGGCCTCCTCTGAACAGCTCTGTACAGAAGGCAGCGAACTCGACCTCGGCAACATATAATGTATCTCGAGCGGCTGCGTGCCAATCCCCCATATCTGCAGGGGCTCCGTATGAGACTGTAAACCCGATATCGCCTTTTGAGTGTAGCACTGCCCTCCAGCAGCTACTAGCGAGCTTCGCCTCACCACAGAAAACTACTGCCTCCGCAGAAACGACTCACTAAAAAAACGTCAGGGAAGGAAGATGTGACAAATCGTAAGAAGGGTCATCAGGCCCTCACGGGAAATAATTAGCAAAAAAAAACATTGTTGCTGCATGCAACTGGCTAACTTTTGTTAGCTGCCTTGGGCACTGATAGCCGGGATTTCCGCTTGACAGTGCGGGTGGCAGAATGTTTCTTTGCAACAGATGCATTTAAGGCTTTGGGAGTGGAGATGCCTTTGTTGGTATGTAGTGCCTGCTCTTGTCTTTTCTTTTTCTCCCGTCCGGCCTTGGGGTCAATGGCTCTGTCGGCGCTGCTTGCCCCCGTTGCCCCTGCACCCTCGGCCCCTTCAGCACTTCCCACTGCGCCTTCTTTCGCTCGCCTCTTCTTAGCAAGGGAGGCGGCGATGGCCCAGGCTCGTCTCTTAGCCTTCATGGCGACAGCTCTGCGCAACAAGGGAAACATACCAAACCATAACAAAACGCTCAAAAGAAGCTCAAAAGAAGGCCTAGTTCTGGGATCCCCCACTAGTTACAAGAACACAGGCTAGATGGGTGACTGGTAGGTAGGATTGTATGCTCTTACTTTCCAATTGGCCGTATGGGCTTTCGAGGACGGCGGGCCCCCATCTTCCTCTGAGCTGGTGCATTACTTCTGTAGTTCTTCTGGCCTTTGACCTTTAGGTTTCGAGTTAGCCTAGAGTTCAAAAATGAGGGGATTTTGCTGTTGGGGCTCTTCTGCATTATTTGCACTATAGGTCTTAGTCTGGGCACGTCGTCTAGAGTGAAGAAAGTCAGCGCCTACGAGAGCGCCAGCATGCAAGAGGTAGAATCACCACGCATTCAAGGCAGCGAACAACATCAGAGGCAAAAAACAAGCACAGGTACAGGGGCACGAAGACACAAGGAAACAAAAATGCACACCATGCAGGCAACAAAAGCAACATATCGAACAAATGAAATACAGTTACACACTGAAACACTCGCCGCTGCCGGACACCAGCGGCAACTGGACGTTGCCTGCAAGCCAACGAGGTTCGTAAAGCAAAAGGCTCACCTTCCCCTCCTTGCCAGCTCTGCCTGTTCTGCCAATGCGGTGTATGTACACTGAAGTGGAAGGGGGTAGGTCAAAGTTGATTACGAGGGCAACGCCTTTAAAATCGATACCGCGGGCCACGAGATCCGTGCAAATCAGGAACCAAATCTGCAGCCACAACACAGAGGGCATGAGGCACTGCGTGCAGCCTTGTACGGATTACATGCAGCCCTGCTGAAGCCTGCCTTACAGCCACCACCAGCTGGCTGCGCTTTGAAGGTGCTTCTACAGTTTTCCAATGCCTGCTTGGCTTCATAGAGTCGACTGGAAGCGTAACAAAGTGCATACGCCACAGCTGAGGACTACAACAAGGCGCGTGCACACATGCATCGTCTGCAGTGATTAGGTTGCGCATAGGCCCCACTTTTCCGATCCGGAAAGCGTCTACGGTCGCATCCCTCTGTTGCTTGCTCTTTGCCGCATGCAACAGGTCTACCGGCATGCCTTCAGAAATCATTTCCCTCAGCAGCTCACTCGCTCGCTCTTGTGTCTGCATGAACGAACTCAAAAAAACTGTAAAACGTCAAGGGAACACACTCCCTTCGCCTATCGCCCCAACGCGCATGCAGTTGGGGGCTTCAAGATGCACACAACAGGCGCTTCTACTGGAAGATAAATCGACTAACGATACGCACGCGTATAGGTAATAACACGACAATGCTCTAATGCACAAACACGAACAGCGAACGAATATAGATGCAGTATGCATGTAACGTGCTGGAGACGCCAAACAGACTTCAACGATTGTTCGCTAGCGCTGGGCAAAGCAGCTACGGATTAGCAGACAAGCAACAAATGAAGTAGCTGCCCAGGCGGATGCGAAGGCCTCCGAAATTTGTGCATATGTCGAGACGTGCCTCAACGAAGATCAAGCAGGGGGGGATGAGCCGTCTCTCCAGGCGAAGTGCCTTGAGGGCCCACAGCTTGCCCGCCTCAGTTGAGCAGAAGAGCAGCTCCTGCTCGATTTGAGGAGCCGCGGCGCTGGCCCGTCCTGCGCTTCCCAGCAGCGCAGACATACAACAGAAGTCCCCCACGGAAGCTGATACGTGAGAAGCATAGCATCAACATCGGCTGCTATAACAGCTACAGCCGCATGGACCCCGACGCCCGGTAAGGGTACATCCACGAGCGTTGCAGTGGACGTTGCAGCAGCAGCAGCTGCGGAAAGGGCGTGCCAGTACGCATGCAGCAGGAGTTTGAAATGTGCCTATTTGAAGCCCCGGGGTGAGACCATCTGCAGGCCTATGAGCTTAGCTCACCGACAGTTAAGTGGACAGCCCCGTAGGCGATAGACTCGGCCAAGAGCACCACGGAGGGGGGCAGCGTGGCAGAGAAGAGACAAACGTGCAACCGTTTTGTGGCAGATGCCGCGCCCTTCAACTCGGAAAGAATTGCATCAACCTGGGGGGAAAAGCTGGAAGCAACAGGCAAACGGACACAACGCACAACAGAGAGATCAAAAACCCAGGCAGATGCCCAGGAGGGGGAAGGAGACAGGCAACCGTGCACCGGTGCGAAAAGTACGAAGGGACAATCAACAAATTCAGCTGCACACACAACCCCAGAAAGCATCCTCGATGGAAACACAGTAATTAGTTTCAAGACTAACTCTGCGTCAAGAAGGCGATCTGCCTCGTCGAGCACGAGATGGTTACAGTCCGTCAGACATAGCTGCAGGCGCAGCACAGAAGTTATTCGGGCATTTGCTGTTGCGCTACGGCATCTTTGAATTGCGTGATCTTAGTTGGCTCCTCAGCTTCTGCTCTTCTCAAGCCAAGGAAACCTGTTCCCTGGTCCCTAGCAATGGGAAGTGGCCCCTACCCTCTTCTCCCTTAGCAACGTCAGCAAGGACAATGGCGTGGCGAAGACGGCGTCCGCCGCACCGTACATGGCCCCCTTATGTGACTGAGGAAACGCGGCCTTAAAGCCTGTGCCTTCTGCGCCAAAGACAAACCATAGCACGTTGTTCAACAAATAAATGCATACGGCTGTCCATAGGCTTGCTCAAACGCCTGTGTCTGCAGTAAAACTGTTTGCATGAAAAGGACGCAGTGATACGCCAATCACTACTATTTTCCCTCCATCAGGAATCCTCAAGGGCTCAAGTACCAACAGACATGCTACAGTTCGGGCGAAGCCATTGCTGCTGCTGTTGCTGCTGTTGCTGCCTGCGCCGTTTAGCACAGAAAAACATGCCTGTAAGTTTTTGGAAGGTCCTGTGACTCTGTCTTGCCAGCTCCCGAGTAGGCGACAAGACAACCAAACGGCCGAAGGCATTGCTGGGAGCCTGAACGAAAGGCAATAATATGCATGCAGCCGGGTTCGGCCCCCACTCTGGTCGGCAGAACCCAAACTGTGCAAATTGTGAAAACGATATGCATACAAAGACGCGAATTGGTACAGACGCAGGCCGCAGTATGCGGCTGAGAAACAGTGCAGCGAGGCAGCAGACGTCCTAGAGGGATTCGACGGAAGCCCGAAGGCACAATGAGCAAGTTCAGCATATTGGAGCACAAGCAAACTACACAAGAAACAGCAGGAAGCCGCCAGACGGATCGTGAAACCAAGGGAATGAAAGTGTTGACAAACCTTCAAACACGCAATGAGAGGAAGGAGAAAGGCAAGGGTTTTGCCGCTGCCAGTCGGGGCCGAGGCCAGCATGTGGTGTCCCTTCAGCATCAGCGGCAGCGCCTGCAGCACACAAGCACGGCACAAATACGACGGTACGTTTGTTCCAATTACAGCAGCTTCCGTGTCATACTGCGTATGACACAGAGCAGCATGGCTGCATAAAAACAGCAGCATCCAGGGAACGGACGCTGGAGAAAACCAGAAATTTGCCTGACTGGCCATTTTAAGTACAAGAGAACTGGCCTTTCACTCGCTAACAGCTGCAAGCAGACTCTAGTTTGGAAGTTCTAGGTGCGGGTATAGCTTGATGTGAAGGCCTGACTTGCATCTGAATGGGGGTCGGCTGTTTGTAGCCGAGTGTCTGCAGGCGGGAGACAAGCCAAGGGGGAAGCCTCCTGGGCGGTTCTTGGGTATTCCGATCTCCAGCTGAAAACGTCTCTTTAGCCTCTGCTGTCTCCTTTTCGGGAGGCACGTGGTCGCTGAAGGAAAGAAAGGGAGCCGGGACATCTGGTATGCCCTTCACAGTAATTGAGTGTTGAGCACGGACGGTCTCCGCAGAACACGGACTCTCAGAGGTTCTTCTTCCCTTCTTCGTCTTATCTTGTGCAGGGCCTCCCTCTCGCTGCTGCTGCTGTTTCAGCTTCTGTTCTGGCTGCTGCCGTCTTTGCAACAAGGGGGAATCGAGGGAAGCAGTGCACTTGTGGAGGGATGCCCCCCGAGTCAGGAGGGCAAATACGTTGTCTTGAACCATTTCTTCTTTGCGAATCCAGCAGATGAACTCTGGAATCCGTCAGTGGTCTAGGACCGCAACAGAGGGCTCCTCCAGGCCCGCCAGGTGCCCCTGCCCCAGCGCGGGGCCTCTATAGGTGTTGCAAACAATGAAACAACAGTGGAAGATCAATTGCGTTAGCAGATAAAGATCAGCAAGAACCACTTCAGACCTTTTTACCACCTTCGCCCCACTCGGGGCTTTGCGGGGCCCTGATCTGGA
>HG712189.1:11129-31129 GCA_000499725.1 Eimeria brunetti | reverse complement strand
TCAAATTCCCTGAACATAAAAACAAAAACAAAAAAGAAAACTAACAATGAGAAAATATATAAAAAGAATTGGAATAAAAATAACAATAGTAATAACAGCAAAAGTAATAGTAATAGCTATATTGATACTAGTAATAGGAGCAGGGAGTAATAATCATGAAAATAATAAAAACAAAATAATAATAATAATAATAATAATAATAATAATAATAATAATAATAATAATAATAATAATAGTAATGATAATAGTAGAAGGAATAATGGTAATAATCACAGTAGTAATATAATAATGACAACAGTAGCAGTAATAATAGTAATAATAATAATAATAATTGTAATACTAATAATAATAATAATAATAATAATAATAATAATAATAATAATAATAATAATAATACTAGTAATAACAATAATAATAATAATAATAGTAATAATAATAATAATAGTAACAATAATAATCGATATTTATAAGAAGATAGAATAATAATAACATTTGTACTTTATAAGGAAATTAATTTACTAACTGTATTCAGAAGCTAGTAATACGTTTAATTATATTTTACTAGATAATTTAATCTAATTTAATTCACTTATCCAATCTTGTCAATTAATTAATTAAATATAATTAATTAATTCATTAAACAAATTAAATAAATTTAACTAATTAAACGTAAATAATTAAATTAGTTAAATAGATTTAATCAACTAAATACAATTATTTAACGAGTTAATTAAATTAAATAGGTTTAATTAATTAACTAGAAGTAATTAAATGTAATTAATTAATTAATTAATTAGACTAAATAGATTTAATTAATTGAATATAATTAATTAATTAATTAATTAAACTAAATAGATTTAATTGATTAAATATAACTAATAAATTAATTGGACTAAATAGATTTAATTAATTAAATATAATTAATTAATTAATTGAACTAAATAGATTTGATTAACTAAATATAGTTAACTAATTAATTAATTGGACTAAATAGATTTAATTAATTAAATATAATTAATTAATTAATTGTATTTTTACTCGATATCTTTTTGGTCTTGTGTAAAAAAGTTGGCTTCATCCTCCCCATAGGCCCCCGCCTGAACGGTAAATAAAAAATAAAATAAAATAAAATTAGAAAATAAATAGTAATTGAATATTAGAAATAAACATTAAAAGTAAATAAATAGTAAAAATAAAACGGATATATAGGGATGTAATATCAAAAATATATTTAATATTAAAAAATTTAATTACTAAAAATAGAAATGTATATAATAAAAATGAAACTATCCAAGAAAAAGATATATACATATAATATTAAAAATAAAATATAAGGGTATATAATATTACAAATAAATAGTACAGATTATATATTATAACATATATTATTATTATTATATATGCATATAATATAATATTACAAATAAATAGTACAGATTATACATAATAACATATATTATTCATATATGCATGTAATATAATATTAGAAATAAATAGTACATATTATTTATAATAACATTTATTATTAATATTATATATCCATATAATATTACAAATAAATAGTACAGATTATCTATAATAACATATATTATAAATACTATATATCCATATAATATTACAAATAAATAGTACATATTATATATAATAACATATATTATTAATATATGCATATAATATTACAAATAAATAGTACAGATTACATATAATAACATATATTATTAATACTATATATGCATATAATATTAAACATAAAGCTACAAATACTGAAAAGGGTATACATATATAATAAAAGGGAAAAGAATAAACATTTACTAGCAAAAATAGTACTATAAATATTAAAGATAAATATGTAGAATATTAAGAATAAAACAATATGTACATACAACAGGAAAAATACAGCAATATTTATGTATATATATTATATTAAAATGATATATAAAGCATAAAGTAAAATAATATATATAAATACAGTAATATATAAACATATAATATTAAAAATATTGAAAAAATAAAAAAATATAAATAAATATATATATATATGTATTGTGTATAATTTCTTACGTTTTCCATATCAAGGATAACATTGCTGTAATGATTTTCTTTGGTTTTTTTTGGACTTGAATTAAAATTAAGAGTATTTATTTCATCAATACCCCCCATAATGTCATTATCCATATTAGTATTTTTATTTTCTTTATTATTATCCCCCTTTTCCCCAACTTGTTCCGAATTTATATTTGCTGCCCCATTTGTTTTCTCCGCAGCAAATCGAACTTCTTCAGAAACTTCCTGGACCCTCCTTATCTGAAAAAAAAAATAAAAATAAAAATAAATGAATAAAAATAAATAAAAATAAACAAATAAATAAATAAACACATGAATAAATAGATAAATAAATAAAAGGATGCAATAATTGACGATAAAGAATCAAAAAACCAAAAAAAAATACAAAAAAATCATAAACCCTCTCCAGTGGTTACACCCCGAGGGTTTAGGGTTTAGGGTTTAGGGTTTAGGGTTTACTTCCGATTGAAAATGTGCAAATAATTTCTCAAATAGAAATTTTTCTTTTTGCCTTTCAAGAGGGTTTAAGTCACTGGCCTCCGCCTGCTGCTGCTCCTCCATCCACCTGCAAAAACATAAACCCTAAACCCTAAACCCTAAACCCTAAACCCTAACCCCCAAACCCTAAACCCTAACCCCCAAACCCCAAACCCTAAACCCTAAAGGTGAGCTTCAACAGCACAAAGAAATGCACTACAACTGTAAACCCTAAGCCCTAATGCTGTCAACAGTAAACCCTAAACCCTAAACCCTAACGGCAGCATCGTAAACCCTAAACCCTAGCAAGGCAGACCCTAAACGCTAGCACTGCAGACCCGTAAACCCTAGCACTCCAAACCCTAAACCCTAAACCCTAAACCCACGCAGGGCAAACCCTCAACCCTAGCCCCCATCCGCGTAAACCCTAGAGCCCAGACCCTAAACCCTAAACCCTGCTAGGGTTTAGGGTTTAGGGTTTAGGGTTAAACCCTTACGAGTTAAATGCTGCTTCTGTCTGAAGAATGAAGTCGAAGGTTTGTTTTAATTTGTCGTGCAAAGATTCAACAATTCTACGAGATATGAAATTCCGATTCAGGTTCCGCAGCTGCACACACAAACCCTAAACCCTAAACCCTAAACCCTAAACCCTAAACCCTAAACCCTAAACCCCAAACCCTATGCCCTACACCCTGGGCCTGGGTGGTTTTGAAGAAACATAAGGAAGCCACCAACTGCACCCAGTTTACAGCAGCATAACCCCAAACCCTAAACCCTAAACCCTAAACCCTAACTCTAAACCCTAAACCCTAAACCCTCGGCTTACGTTTGCTTCAATGCTCTGCAGGTTGCTTCTGATGGTTTGGATGTTGGTTCGAATGATGACATCATAACTTCGAGTCCCTGAGAACACAAACCCTAAACCCTAAACCCTAAACCCCACACCCTAAACCCTAAACCCTAAACCCCACACCCTAAACCCTAAACCCCAAACCCCAAACCCTAAACCCTAAACTTTCGTCGAGTATATACCCTAGCGAATTCTTGTGCTTTCTTCTGCTGTGTCCCCGAAACCGCGCTGAGGGTCCACCGAATCCAAACCCTAAACCCTAAACCCTAAACCCTAAACCCTAGACCCTAAACCCCAAACCCTAAACCCTAAACCCTAAGCCCTACCTGACGATCGAGGCGCTTCTCTTTCATCAAGGAGGGCCTCCCCCCCTGGGGGTGGCCTCACAACGAATGACATTTCTGGCTCTTCTAGTTTTATTTATTTATTATTTTTCTTTTTGTTTATTTATTTGCTGTTGTACTTAACTGGGGATTTAATACCTCCCCCAGCTGCCATGCGCAGCGAGGTGTACGTACACCCCAACGGCTGTTGCTGCTTTGCCGCAATTCTTTACCCTTATGCTTCTGCTGCTGCTGTTGCTGCTGCTGCGGCTGCTGCTGCGCCGCCGCCGCTGCTGCTTCTGCTGTTGCTGTTGCTGCTGCTGTTGCTGTTGCTGCAGCTGTTGCTGCTGCTGTCGCTGCTGCTGCTGGCTGCCTCTGCAAGAGTTAGAGAGATTTATCTGGGCACCAGCAGTTTGAGGAGTATATGATCCTGAGGTGTCTGTACACCTGAGGAATCTGCAGGAGGCTGTCGCGAAGGAAAGCAGAAGGAAAAAGGGAAAGCACACAGAAATTGAGGCGTATAGTGAGTTAAAAAAGAGAAAACGGGAGAAAATGCGGCGGCGTGCGTTTTCAGTGTACAGACAGCTGGCGATTTGAACGGGGTGGAAGGCGGCTCAGAAATCAGATTCTGGATATTATCACGAGTTTACGAAATGACAAAGAAGAAGAAATCAATTAAAAGAACAAAATGAGGAATTAATAAATGCAAATTCACTCAATATATAGGGCTGTCACCGGCGCCCTGTCGCTGCCGCTCCGTTCAAAAGCAGCGGAAAAGCTGAGGAAATGAACCATTATTTTTGGTTTTTGTTTCGTTCCTCCGCATGCAAATGCATTAAAAGACTTAATTGAATATAGTTATCCAAAAGATTCTCAAAAAACGCCAACTTTTACTGCTGTTTCCCTGTAGACATCAGGAGGCCCCCCCGTGAACAAACAACAGCAGCAACGGCAACGAGGTGTATGTACACTGCAAATTGCGCATTGCATATTTTCTTGATTCTGCCCCATTTTCTCGATTCAGAAGCCTATTTCCTGAATTATTTGTATATTTCTCTTATTTCTTTTCTTTTAATTCTCGTAAAGGCAGAAGGATGGAGCGCGGGTGCTCGGGGTATCTTAGGGCCCCCTCTTTTCTCTTTCTGTGTTCTGCATTTTGTTTCTTTTCTTCTCTTTTTCTCCCTCATGTTTCTGCAATTATGTTCGATCTTCCACCTCAAACTCGGGAGTGTTTCTTCGTGAAAACTTCAAAGCAAGACGCAGAGCTGTCGGGGTACGGCTAAGGTGTATGTACACCGCAGCAAAACGCATGCAGTCAGATTTGCTGCAGTCTAGCCATTATACTTCCTTCTTTTCTGCATATTTTCAGCTGTATACGCAGCAGCAATTCTAACAAACGCCTCTTGTAGGCGGGACAAGCTTCAATCCAACCTATGCAGCAGCAAGCCCCCCAACCCCTAAACCCTGAAACCCCAAACCCTAAACCCTAAACCCTAGCCCGTTCCGAATTGAATTTTGCAGTTTCTTAGTCTAAACACTATTAATGCGTCTGTATAGTTCTGAAGAGGAGCAGAGACAGTGAAATATAACCATAGAGGGGAGGAAGCCAATATGATGAAGACAGCAGCAGAAGAAATATACAAATACAAATGCAAAAAAACAAAAAGACAAACAAAGAGAAGAAAAAAGGAAGAAGCAAAGGGGACAGACAGAGGCAGCCAAAGTGATAAGCCTATACATATATACATATATATATATACACATATATATAATATATATATAAATATATACCATTTTAGGTAGAAGAAAGTATATATATATTGAATTATATCTAGTGAAAGCCCAACCTCGAGAGAATACAGCTAAAACTATCTAAAAATATCCAACTTTTATCTAAAAAAGATAATGAAAAAACCCAAAAGTATATTTATTTTTGCTCAGTTCCTACCAATCCTTCTTCGGCGACGGCTCCGTACGCGTTACCGTTGAAGGCCCCGTTTCTCCCCATCGCGCTTCAACCCCTCCCCCCCCTCTTACTCCCATTTTCTCTTCTTTGGAGGAAACTGCCCATATTCAGGCATCGGTATTAACCCATTATCCACCTTATTTCCTCCTTTTACACCCTTTTCTCGCCCTATACACCCCAGAAGCTGCCTAGACACCCCACATGCTGCCTATACACCCAAGAAGCTGCCTATACACCCCATGAGCTGCCTATACACCGCAGAAGCTGCCTATACACCGCAGAAGCTGCCTATACACCCCATGAGCTGCCTATACACCCCACATGCTGCAGCGGGACACAGCAGAAGCTGCCTATACACCCCAGAAGCTGCCTATACACCCGAGAAGCTGCCTATACACCCCAGAAGTTGCGGTTGAACAGCACAGGCGTGCCCATCGTATTTTTACATCTTAGCAGTTTAATTTTATGAGCCATTAATAAATATATATTTAATTTGTGTGTGTTAATCTATTTATATTTATATTATATTTATTTCTCTGTTTGTTTATTTATATATTTATCGGTTTCTGTATTTATTTTGAATCAATTAATGAATTTTTTTCCTTTTTATTCCTTCTTACCTTCCGTATATTCCCATTACTTATTAACGACTAATGGATAACGAATTCGTTAAATAAGCAGTAACACCTAAATAATAAATACCATTATTTATTTATTTATTTATTATTTATTATTATTTATTATTATTTATTATTTATTCATTTATTTACGTATATATTTATTTATTTATTATATATTTATTAATTTATTATTTATTATCTATTATTTATTTATTCATTTATTTATTATCTATTACTTGTTGTTTATTTACTATTTATAATTCCTAATTTATTACTATTTATTTATACATTTATTTATATTTATTTATTTATTTATTCCTTTTTTCTTTCTTTTTCCCATTTTTTCCTTCTTTTGCAGTTGCCAATACGGGGAGAATATGCCATTTGCGTGAAGAGTTTATTGGGTTTTGAGCAGAGTCCTATTTATGTATTATTTATAATATTACTATTTTATTACTATTTATTTATATTTATTACTATTTATTACTATTTATTTATATTTATTTATTCCTTTATTCTTATTTTTTCTTTCTTTTTCCCGTTTTATATGTATTTATATATTTATTTATTCCTTTTTTCTTATTTTTCCTTTCTTTTTCCCCTTTTTTCTTTCTTTTTTTCTTTTTCTTTTGCAGTTGCCAATAAGGGGAGAATATGCCATTTGCGTAAAGAGTTTATTGGGTTTTGAGCAGAGTCCTATTTATATATTATTTTTAATTCCTTATTTATATATTTATTTATTCCTTTTTATTACTATTTATTCCTATTTATTCCTATTTATTCCTATTTATTCCTATTTATTCCTATTTATTTTCTTTCTTTTTCTTTTTTTCTTTTTCTTTTGCAGTTGCCAATACGAGGAGAATATGCCGTTTGCGTAAAGAGTTTATTGGGTTTTGAGCAGAGTTTAACATTAGAATTTCATATTTCAAATAAATTAAATAAAAAAGATTCAAACCCGAGCCAATTGGCTTTAGAAGATGAAGCTATTCAGCTTAAAACCCTAACCCTGGCTCTAGTCGATAAAGTACGAATTCATTTTACCCTTTTTATTTATATCCATTTATATCTACTTTATTTCCTTTTATCCTTTTTACCCTTTTTATCCATTTATATCTACTTTATTTCCTTTTATCCTTTTTACCCTTTATATCCATTTATATCTACTTTATTTCCTTTTTTACTTTTTACCCTTTTTATCCATTTATATCTACTTTATTTCCTCTTTTACTTTTTACCCTTTATATCCATTTATATCTACTTTATTTCCTTTTTTACTTTTTACCCTTTTTATCCATTTATATCTACTTTATTTCCTTTTATCCTTTTTACCCTTTTTATCCATTTATATCGACTTTATTTCCTTTTTTACTTTTTACCCTTTTTATCCATTTATATCTACTTTATTTCCTTTTATACTTTTTACCCTTTTTATCCATTTATATCGACTTTATTTCCTTTTTTACTTTTTACCCCTTATATCCATTTATATCTACTTTATTTCCTTTTATACTTTTTACCCTTTATATCCATTTATATCTACTTTATTTCATTTTATACTTTTTGCCCTTTTCATCCATTTATATCTACTTTATTTCCTTTTATGCTTTTTACCCTTTATATCCATTTATATCGACTTTATTTCCTTTTATACCTTTTATTATCTATCCTTTATATCTACTTATTTCCTTTTCTACTTTTTATCATTTATTCTTTAAATTTACTTTATTTAGTTTTTTACTTTCATTTATTTGTTTATTTAGTTTCTTTATTTACTTTGTTTTTTTTTAATGTTTGAATATACCAATATTAATAAATATTTATATTATATTTACATTATATTTTTTAATATATGACACGAATATTAATAAATATAATATTTATATTATGTTTACATTATATTTATTAATATAATTTATGGCACGAATATTAATAAATATAATATCTAAATGTTTAAATATTTTAATATTAATAAATATAATATCTAAATGTTTAAATATTTTAATATTAATAAATATAATATTTAAATGTTTAAATATTTTAATATTAATAAATATAATATCTAAATGTTTAAATATTTTAATATTAATAAATATAATATCTAAATGTTTGAAAATACAAAACAATAACTGTGTATAAGAATATATTGGTGGAAACCCAAACCCTAAACCCTAAACCCTAAACCCTAGAGTGCGTAAAAACCGCTAGAAAGAGCGTTTTTTTTTCGTTTTCTCCCCCCCCATCCTTCCGTGTTCTTCTGGGCTTGTATTTCATTGTTTTAATTCTTTTTTTTCTCTTTTTTTCCTCTTTTTTCCCCTTTTCCCATCCAGGCCAACGCGCTTTTCGAACAACAGTCCCACGCCATGGCCCGGCTGGGGTTCCACGGGGCCCTCAGTGAATCTACGCGAAGTCGGGCCCTTTTGTGGAAGGGTTTACAAATGATGATGCAGTTGGTCTTGACGGGGGTTCAGATTTATTGCGTTAAATCTTATTTTGAAGTTAAAACAATTGTTTAATTGAAAAGGGGAGGTTGTGGGGTTTTTTCTGGGTTTTTTCCGCTTTTTTCCGCTTTTTTCTCGCTTTTTTCCCGCTTTTTTCTGCCCTTTCTCTCCCCCTTTTAACCCCTTTTCTCCCCCTTTCCTTCTCTGGAATTTATCGGCTCCTTTTCTACTCTTTTATCCCCTTCTTTTGCCTCTTTGGGAACTCTCTAGCGATGGATTTATGGAGATTTGCATTAATACTGGATGTGGGGTCTTAGAAAACCGATATAGGCTGTAATTTGTGCTTTATTAGAAATCTAATTATATAATATATAATATATATTATATATATAATATATATTATATATTAATGTATATAATATATATAATGTATATTATTATATATACAATATATATAATATAGAATATATAATATATATTATATGCATTATATATATTATATATATTGTATATATTATATATTATATATATGATAAACCACATATTACAGTATTACTATAATATATGTAGAATATATAATATATGTGATATATATATTATTTATGATATATGTGTATATGTGATTTAATAGAATATCTATATATATGATATTATATATATATATGTATTTATATGTATATATATATATGATATATAATATATATATCATATGATATATAATATATATATATCATATGATATATAATATATATATATATATATATAGATATATATATATATATCATATGATATAGATATATATATCATATATCGTATATATATTAATTAAAAACCAAACATTAGCATAAAACCCCCAACTTTCCTATTTAAGGATTTATATAATTTTATATTTGATGTATATTTTATTATTTAATATATATATTATATATTATATATATTATATAATATATATTATAAACATAATTATATGAACAGACATCAGCTTAAAGAAACCATAATTCCTATTTAAACTTAAATTGAAATTAAATAAAAAATTAAAAAATAAAGAGACAGAGCTGCCTATACACCCCAACATGCATGCGCCAACCAAGGAGAAAAAATAAATCCAATTAAATATTCAAAAAAGGAAAAAACAAAATAGAATAAAATAAATTAATTTAAATAAAACAAAATAAAATGAAAAAATACAAATATACACAATCATCAAAAAATTTTAATTTCAATGGGGTTTTGGTGAATCTCCAAACTTGAAGGATATTTCGAATGATCATAAATAAATAAAATAAATAAATAAAATAAAAAAATAAAATAAAATAAATAAAATAAATAAATATATTGGAATATACATTTATATATCCCTTATATATATATACATATATATATATAAGTATAGGTATAGTTGTAAATATAATGATGGTAGAAAACAGAAACAGAAAAAAGAATAAACAGATATTATCTACAAAGTATATTATATATTTATAATAATATATATTATTATTAGGGGGGTTACTGAGGGTTTAAGGGATAATAGTTGAATACGGAAAGGGAACAAACATATCTCCTAAAAATCCCAATCAATTAAAAGCAAGAAAGTGCAGTGGATTACTAAAACCCCGAACGCTGCTAGGGTTTAGGGTTTAGGGTTTAGGGTTTAGGGGGTTTCTCTTAGGGTAGACAAATTGGTAAATATGGTGGGACTATATTTATATATATAGTTTTATGGATTATTTATTTAATTCGATTGATTATATTTTAAATATATTTAATGAATAAGTTCAATGTTGTATTTTATAAATTATATTACAATATTTTATTGAATTCATATTTCTTCATATAAACCCTTAGGGGGGTCATACTGCCCCTGTAGATTTCTGTATTTCTTTCCTTTTAATTATTAAACGTTCTCTTTTTCTCTTTTTACAAATTAAACATTTCAAGAAAATATCTTTTTAAATTTTATTTAATTTCTTCTTTCTTTTCCTTTTTATCTTCTTGCAACTCTGGTCTGTGATCGCCGTTGATACTCTGCCCCAGCGCCGAAAGATTTGGTTTCTGAGCCGAATTTACTTCTTTAAAAGACAAATACTGTTAAATAACATTAAATAATAGCAAATAATAATTAAATAAAAGATATTAAAGGAAAAAAGAGGAAAAAATCGATACAAATTGTAAAATGTAATTCAGGCTGAGATCGCACAGCGGCAGCCCTGTCTGTGCCTCAGCAGCAGCTGTTCAGAAAGGGAGAAACTTGTATGAAATAAAAAAGAGAATTAATCAGCGATTAAATACATTTATTTAATTTATTTCATTTGTTTTATTGAATTATATTTATGATTGCTCCATAGACATAAAAATTTTATTTTTCTGCAGCTGCGGTTCGAAGGAATGGTCAGGTGTACATACACCGCAATTTTCAGTGGATTGTCCACCAATTAAGAAATTTCAACCTTTAAATTAAATTAATTTATTGTTTTATCTTTTAATTGATATGTTTTAATGAATTTATTTTATGTTTCCGGTGTGTTTCCCTCCCAAGCCCAACCAATGCATCGAAGAACCCCCCAGTCTTAAGGCTTGAAGAATTAAGTCAAATTCCAATACAACCATGATCAGCAGCAGCAGCAGCAACAGCAGCAGCAACAGCAACAGCAGCAGCAGCAGCAACAGCAGCAACAGCAGTAGCAGCAGCAACAGCAGCAGCAGCAGCAGGGGCAGCTGCTGCAGCTGCTAGCTTGTCCCCCTTTTTTTCATTTTCTTTTGTCTTCTGAGGGGAAGATGAATTTCTTTGGTTTTCGCAGCAGCAGCAGCAGCTGCCGCCAGTTTTCTTTCGTTATTTTCTGTTTTTTATTTATTTCCTTTTCCTTTTTCTCTCTCTTTTCCTCAGCAGCTGATGATAAAAAAGATGAAGAAAAACCAAAAAATCCTTCAGAACAGATTGACGCTGCTGTTATGCAGTTGGGGGTTTCAGACCTTCTGGTAATTTGCAAGGGTTTAGGGTTTAGGGTTTAGGGTTTAGGGTTTGGGGGCTAGGATTTACGGTCTAAGGTTAAGGATTTGGCGGTTAGGATTCAGGGTTTCGGGATTAGGGTTTAGGGTTTAGGCTTTAGAGTTTAAAGTTTGGGGTTCAGGGTTTAGGGATTAGCTTTGGAATTTAGGGTTTAGGGTTTGGGGTTTAGGGTTTAGGGTTTGGGGTTATTATGATGCTGTAGGTCTATTTGATATTTATATTTTCTTCTGTCTGTATTTTCTTGCTGTTGTTGTTCTTTGGGTTTATCTTCCTTTTTGTTTTTGTTTACTTATTTTAAATAATTCTTTTCTTTCAGCCTTTGCATTATTGTATTCTTTTTCTCTTTTTTCTGCTTTTTACCTCCAGAATTCTTTAGGAAGTGCAGTTGTACATACAGCCCACGAAGCAGGAAAGAACCAATCAATTATTGAAGTTTCAGATTTAACGCATTTAGCCAAATGTATAGCAATAGATAAACAGACATTAATCACAAAAAGAGGGCATGATGCAACTAGACTCGTAAGAAGAAATTTTCCTTCTGCTGCTCCTGCTGCTGCTGCTCTTGCTGCTGCTGCTAGCGTTGCTGCTGCTGCTAGCGTTGCTGGTGCTGTTGCTGCTTCTGCTGCTGTTGCTGCTTCTGCTGCTGTTGCTGCTTCCGCTGCTGTTGCTGCTTCTGCTGCTATTGCTGCTTCTGCTGCTGTTGCTGCTTCTGCTGCTATTGCTGCTGCTGCATCTTCTTCTGTTGGAGTTGCTGCTACCGTCCGATGTGCCTATGAAATTGCTGCTGCACATCCTGCCCCTCTTCTTCCTTTCCGTAGAGCTTGAGAGTTCTAGGGTTTAGGGTTTAGGGTTTAGGGTTCGGGTTTCTTTTTTCAGTTCGCAGCTGCTGTGTTGCATCACCTGCACCGAATGTCGGGGGGGTGGAAAGCAACAGAAATTGGCGATCGTTTGATTATTCACAAGAAACCTAAGGGAAATAAAAGAGTAGAAAGAGTAATTATTTCTGTTGAAGGATTAGATAAAGGTATTCATTCATTAAAAAATAAGAAAATAGAAAAAATAGAAACTGAACGCACAGGAGCCGCTTTTTTCTGAACTTTTTCAGGTGTACATGCACCTCAGCCAAGGCAGAAGTTGAATTTTCTGAATTTTCTTTTTTTCTTCTTTTGCAGCCAAATACCGATGAAAATGATTCGTTTAAATGGGTTTTGCTTTAATATTTTATTTCCTTTAACATTTGCTGATCGAATTTTGAAGATTTTCTGTTTTTTTTCTGTGTTTCTGTTCAACTTCTCAGCGGTTATCGACAAGTTCCCCACCGTTTTTGCCAGCGGCCCCGAATTTTTTCAGATTATGTTTGTTTTTATGGCTGTTATGCGAGGAGTGAATTTTGAACAAGATTGGAAGAAGTTGATTGATTTCCTGCCGCTGATGCTGGCTTGGAGATCAGCAGCAAAAGAACAAATTGCATTTTATTCTTTTGTTACATTCCCCTTCAAATACATACTCAAGGCGATTAGTACTTTGGCAACCTCTCAGGAGCACACAAAACACCTCGATGAACTCACCAAGGTCCGAGTTTATGCTCCTTCAAGGGTTTAGGGTTTAGGGTTTAGGGTTTAGGGTTTAGGGCTTAGGGTTTGGGGTTTAGCTGGTCTGGCCGCTTCCTCGTTTGTTTTTCTTCTCTTTCCCTCTCCCTCCTTTCTTCCCCCTAAGGGTTCTGATTTAATTGTGTTTCTATTTTATTTTCATGTTTTTTGTTTATGTATTCTCTTTTATTTCTCTTTTTTTCTGCAGCTGCAGGCAAAAGTTCATAAGGAATTTGCGCACGTTGATAAAGAAGAAATTGAATTGCAGCTGGATCTTTCAAATCCAACAGAGAATGCGGTATTCGAATTGTTGGTAGAAAAGGGTATGATTTAATTCAAAATAAATTAAAATTAAAATTAAAAATAAAGATAAAAATAAAAATAAATAAAATATCTTTACAGCAAGCGTTCATGCAGAAATTTTGGCCCTTGTTCTTTATTTTTTATTTTTCTGTTTTTTCTGTTTGGTAGTCAGCATAATTGTAAAAATATGTTTTTTGCATTTGTTTCTGCTAAATATTTCTTCATTCTCTTTCTACTTTCATTTATTTTAATTCAATCCAAGTTCGATAAATAAAAGCCGAACAACTGTCCCCAACAACCAAACCCTAAACCCTAAACCCTAGCCCCTAAACCCTAGCCCCTAAACCCTAGACCCTACCTTTTAACCGCTACCCGCCAACCCCTACCCCTAACCTAACCTACCCAAACCCTAAACCCTAACCATAAACCCCAAACCCTAAACCCTAACCATAAACCCCAAACCCTAAACCCTAACCCTAAACCCTAAACCCTAAACCCTAAACCCTAATTGTTGTTTTGTGTGCAGGGGTGCCACTCGTGAACTACCACCGCCACGGTTCGGTTTTTGCGGAAAGTTTGGAGAGTAAAGAGGAATTGTTGAAGAAATTGGAAAAGGGAGAAAAAGGGGCATTAGATTTATCTCAGCATTTGGTGTATAGGGCATTTAGTTTATTGTTCAAGAGTGAAAACAGAAAAACCAAAAAAGAAAACAAAGAAAAAGAACAAATCCTACATTTCATGTCTACACAATTCTGGAATGATGAACATAATGCAACAAAAACAATGGAAGAAATATTAGCCAGAACCAACCACTATATTTCCACTGCCTTCGACAGACTCGCCGTAAACCCTAAACCCTAAACCCTAAACCCTAAACCCTAGGCCCTAGGCCTCAGGCCCTAATTATTAGGTTTCTAGCGCTGTCGGTAGACTCGCTGTAAACCCTAAACCCTAAACCCTAGGCCCTAGGTCCTAGACCCTAATCACTATATTTCCACTGCCTTCGACAGACTCGCCGTAAACCCTAAACCCTAAACCCTGGGCCCTAATTATTAGGTTTCTATCGTTGTCGATAGACTCGACGTAAACCCTAAACCCCAAACCCTAAACCCTAGACACTAGTCCTTATGTTTCTACTGCTTTCGGTAGACTGGCCGTAAACCCTAAACCCTAAACCCTAGGCCCTAATCATTATGTTGCTAGCGCTTTCGATAGACTGGCTGTAAACCCTAAACCCTAAACCCTAGCAATGCTTAGCGAGGATGCAGTTGCAACGTGTGCCGCGCAGTATTCAAATTCAAACGGCTGGGTTGTATCTTAAAGTTAGGGTTTAGGGTTTAGGGTTTAGGGTTTAGGGTTTAGGGGTTGCTGCGGTTTGAGGAGTGGATGTGCGTTTTGCAGAAAATGTTGGCAAAGGATATCAAACCTGCGGTGAGGGTTTAGGGTTTAGGGTTTAGGGTTTAGGGTTTATTGCTTAAGATTGGAAACCCATTGTAGTCGTTTACCTGCCTCTACCTGTACGGCCTAGGGTTTAGGGTTTAGGGTTTAAATTCGCCTAAACCCTTTTCCTTATTGTATTTTATTCTTATTTTATTTTTGTTTTATTTTATTTTATTTTATTTTATTTTATTTTATTTTATTTTATTTTATTTTATTTTATTTTATTTTATTTATGCAGGCGTTTATTGAAGAAGTTACTGATAGGTTTCAAACTGCGCAAAAAGTAAAAAATAAAAAATATAATTTTAATTGCATTAATTAAATAAAATAAAATAAAATAAAATAAAATAAAATAAAATAAATAATATAAGTATAAATATATATTATATATATTCTATAATAATCCATTATATTCTATTATCTTTTTTAGAAAATAAATATTTATTTATTTTATTTTTTATTTTTTTATTTTTTACTTTGCAGGAAACACAGGCGCTCTCCGATGGCTTTAAGGAACGAATATCTTCTTCCGTAAAAATATTATTTTATATTATTTATTTTAATTTGTTTAACTTAATTTAATTTGTTTAATTTAATTTCGTTTAATATGTTTAATTTAATTTATTTTGTTTAATTTAATTTAATCTAATTTGTCTAATTTAATTTGGTTTAACTTGCTTAATTTAATGCAATTTGTTTAATTTAATTTAATTTAATTTAATCTATTTAATTTAATTTGATTCAAGTTAATTTAATTTAATTTAATTTAATTTAATTTTAACAAATTTAATTATTGTATTTCTTTTATCTGATTAATTAAGTTTTTTTTTGATTCTTTTTACTATTTCTGTGTTGCTTAATTAAGTTATTATTTTTCCAAGTAAATACATAAATATTCTTTTTCTAACTAAATAATATTAAAACTTTCTTTTGTTTTTTATTCTCTTCAATTAAATGCCATTAGTGTTTTCGTCTATTCTGTTTTTTTAATTAGATAATAGCAAAGTTTTTAATTCTATTTCTAAATAAAGTAATATCACTATCTTCTTTATTCTTCATATATTCCAATTAAGTAATATTAAAACTCTATTGTTTTTTTTATTAATTCAATTAAATAGCATTAATATTTAATTTGTGATTAAAGTAAACAACAAAATAAAATTATATTTTTATTCTTTTTTAATTTAAAAAGCAACGAAACACAATATTCGTAAAATAGTATTTACTCTCCCAAACACTATTCCAAACAAAGAAAAGGATATATATATTTATTATATTATTCTTTTATTCTTTCTTCTTTTATTCTTTTATTCTTTATTTCCAGTTTAAACATTTTTCGGAATTTACAATCGGGAAAAAACCTGAAAAAGTGGGGCTGGAGCTGATAGAGCAGAAAATGCCTTTTTCTCGGGATTTAATTTTCTTTTTCGATTCTTTTTACTCTTTTTGCTCTAATAAGCCAACATATTGCAAAATAATGCTCAGAGAAATGCATAAAATCCGTAAAGCTCCATTTCTATACCCCTAAACCCTATAAGACAAACAATATCGAAAAAAATCGAAAAAAATGGTCAAGGCCCATTTTATTTTATTTTATTTTATTTTACTTTATTTTATTTTATTTTATTTTATTTTATTTTATTTTACTTTATTTTATTTTATTTTATTTTATTTTATTTTATTTTATTTTATTTTATTTTATTTTATTTTACTTCACTTAGTTCTGCTTTGGTTTTCTTTATTTTGGTTTATTTCGTCTTCTTTCGACTTTCTTTTCTTTTATTTTATTTTGTTTATTTATATGCTGCTGCATTATAATATATTATTATATTAATTATATTTCATTGTGTTTTGTTTACTATATTGTATTTTATTTATTCATTATATTTTTATTTTATTCATCGTACTTTACTTTATTTTGTTTTATTCTAATTTATTTTATATATTTTATACTATTGTATTATTACAATCCATAATCCCATTAATATTTAATTATTCCTTTCTTTCTTTCTTTCCACTTTCTTTTCTTCTTTTTACTTTATTTATTTTATTTTTCGTTTTATTTTATTTATTTTATTTTTTATTTTATTTCATTTTTTTGTTTTTTTCAGAACCAACGATGAAGACAGCATTGGCTGTAGAAGAATTAAAATTATTATTGAGAACAGTATTAGTAAGATTCAGAATAAATATATTATTTCATTTATTTAATTATATTCATTGTCTAGGGTTTAGGGTTTAGGGTTTAGGGTTTAGGGTTTAGGGTTTAGGGTTTGGAACAATTGTAAAAGTAGTTATTTTTTTACTTTTTTTGCAGACATCACTGGATGTAGTAAAGTCGGATTCTTTAATCAAAGGTGAATAAATAATTTAATTTAATTTAATTTAATTTAATTTAATTTAATTTAATTTAATTTAATTTAATTTAATATGATTTAATTTAATTTAATTTAATTTAATGTAATTTAATTTAATTTAATTTAATTTAATTTGATTTAATTTAATGTAATTTAATTTAATGTAATTTAATTTAAAGTAATGTAATGGAATTTAATTTAATTTAATTTAATATATTTAATTTAATTCATTTAGTGTTTATTTTAATTTTCTTTACCTTTATTGATTTCTTTGGGTTTTTTTTTATTTTCAAGAAAATACACCGAATTTAATTGAAGGTTTAACTGCATTTCTACTATTCTTTTATTTGTTTTATTTGTTTTTAATGTTTATTTTATTTGTTTTTTATGTTTGTTTGTTTTAATTTATTCTAATTTATTATCTCTTACTTTATTTATTTGTTTATTTTATTTTTATTTATTTCTTTTTTATTTTTTAATATTTTAAACAAACAAACATTTCTGTTTTTTCTTTTATTTCTTTTACTTTTATTTTTATTTTTATTTCTATTTCTTTGTATTGTTTATTGGAATTAATTTTAATTAATTGATAAATGGTTTATATATTTATTTTATTTATTCTATTTATTTTTCTTTTTATTTTCTCTTTATTTTTCTGCAGCTGTAAAAAGCGAAATGGAAATATTTTCAACTCAAATGCACGTTAGCCGTAAGAATAATTATTTTTATTTTTAAATAAATTAAAATAAAATATATATTTATAGATAGTATTTATATTATTAATGGTATTTACTCTATTTACTAATAGCATATTAATAATATATAAATATTTATATATATATATAAGTATATATAAATATAAATATATATATATACTTATAATATGAATGCTTATATTATCTAGATGATATAAAAAATGTAAAAATATTATAATTATCATTATTACTATTATTATTATTATTATTATTATTGTCATTATTATTATTATTATTATTATTATTATCATTATCATTATTATTATTATTATTATTATTATTATTAGTAGTATTATTATTATTATCAGTATTATTGTTATTATTGTGTATGTATTATATTCAGTAAAGTATAAAGTAATCTTTAATTAAATTAAAAAACAAAATATAATTGAGTGAAATCAATGTATAATGAAATACATTAAAGATGTAGATAACTGAATAAAATAAATATTGATAATTGAATACATTAAATAAATACATAATTGAATAATGTAATTGAGGAATAAACAAGTAAAAATATTATATATATAATTCAATAAGTTAGATAAATAAATAAATGTAATTAAAAGAGAAAAATACAAATGAATTAATTAAATTAATTAAATATATAATTGAATAAATTAAATAAACACATAACTAAATAAACTAAATAAATATGCAACTAAATAAATAAAAATAATGTTTAATTTATTTAATTATATTTTATTTACAGCCCCCCCAGCAACAGCTACAGAAGAAGCGGTGATAGCGAAGAAAGTTGCAAAAGAAGAAAAAGAAAAGGAGAAAGCCGAAAAAGAAGCAAAAAACGAAAAAAAAAGAATACAAAATAAAGAAAAAGGGGAAAAAGATGAAGATAATGATGAGGATAATGATGAAGAGGATAAAAATACAAAAAAAGAAAAAAAAAACGAAAAAAAACAAAAAAATGATGAAAAAGATGCAGCAATCAAACAACATAGAATGGGTAAAAAATTATACCTTTATTTCATTTTATTTTATTTTATTTTATTTTATTTTATTTTATTTTATTTTATTTTATTTTATACTATTTTATTTTATTTTATTTTATTTTGTTTCATTTTATTTTATTTTATTTTATTATACTTTTATTTTATTTTATTTTATTTTACTTTACTTTATTTTATTTTGTTTCATTTTATTTTGTTTTATATTATTTTATTTTGTTTTATTTTATTTTGTTTTGTCCTATTTTATTTTATTTTGTTTTATTTTATTTTGTTTTATTTTATTTTGTTTTATATTTTATTTTGTTTTGTTCTATTTTATTTTGTTTTATTTTATTTTGTTTTATTTTGTTTTATTTGTTTTTTTCTGTTTTTTAGTTTGTTTATGTCTTGTATGCGATTATACTAGAAAAGAAATTAGTTAATTTAATTACTGAAAACTAATAATAACCCTAAACCCTAAACCCTAAACCCTGACTAAAATTATTTTCTGAATATAATTTGAATTTCGCTGATAGATATGGCTCTTAGCGCAATCCCCTAAACCCTAAACCCTAAACCCTAAACCCTAAACCCCTTAATTCGTTAATGGAAATACATCAACTAAATAAATAAATAAATAAATAAATAAATAAATAAATAAATAAATAAATAAATAAATAAATAAATAAATCAATAAACAACTAACCAAATAAATAACTAACTAAATAAATAAGCAAATAAGTAACTAACTAAATAACTAACTAAGTAACTAAATAAATAAATAAACAAATAACTAAACAAATAAATAAATAAATAAATAAACAAATAAATAAATAAATAAATAAATAAATGAAAAATAAA
>HG712188.1:92983-100483 GCA_000499725.1 Eimeria brunetti | reverse complement strand
GGAGAGGGGAGGTTGCTGCTTCCGCAGCAGCAGCGCGGTGCTGCAGGACGTGGACCTGCAGATACACCCCGGCGAGTTACACCTCATCTTAGGCAGGTCTGGCAGCGGGAAGAGTGCCCTCCTTGCTGCTGTCTTGGGTGAATTAAGTCTAGTGCGGGGCGAAGCCTACCTCAACCTCCCTAGAACCAGCAGCAGCAGCAGCAGCAGCAGCAGCAGCAGCACCAGCAGCAGCAGCAGCAGCAGCAGCAGCACCTGTTGCTGCTGCTGCAGTCCAGGCGACGGGGGTCCTTTCCCTTCTGCCGCTGCTTGCCGCCCTCGTGCTGCTGCAGCAACAGCAGCAGCAACAGCAGCAGCAGCAGGAGCAACAGCAGGAGCAGGAGCAGGAGCAGCAGCAGCAGCAGCAGCAGGAGGGGGAGGGGTATTATCGCACGGATGCAGCTGCTGGTGCAGCAGCGGCGCTGCAGCAGCAGACCCGTGGGAACGGGTAGGGTTTGCGCCGCAGCAGCCGCTGCTGTTCGAAGGCAGCATCAGCAGCAACATTCTCATGGGACGGCCCTTGCTTCCTGCTGCGCTGCAGTGGGTGCTGCATGCATGCGCCCTGGAAGAAGACCTCCGGGCCCTAGGCGGAGGCCACAGCCCCGTCGATGCCGGCGGCCACAGACTCAGCGGTACAAACCCTAAACCCTAAACCCTAAACCCTAAACCCTAAACCCTAGGCAGCGTCCATAGAGTCCAAACCCTAAACCCTAAACCCTAGGCAGCGTCCATAGAGTCCAAACCCTAAACCCTAAACCCTAGGCAGCGTCCATAGAGTCCAAACCCTAAACCCTACGCAGCGTCCACAGAGTCCAAACCCTAAACCCTAAAAAGCAACCCTGCCACACGCCCATACCCCAAACCCTAAACCCTAGGCAGACCCTAAACTCTGGGCCAAACCCAAACAATCAACTCTAAACCCGAGGCCACACCCAAACCCTAAACCCTAAACCCTGAGGCTAAACCCTAAAATACACTTGCATGCGCTGGGACGGTGCGGGGGTGGGGCTGAGCAGGGACCCCGGTGGTGCAGCAGCAAACATTCAAGAACAGGGGTTTAGGGTCTAGGGTCTAGGGTTTAGGGTTTAGGGTTTAGGGTTTGGGGGTGTGCGCAGGCGGCCAGCGGGCCCGCGTTTGTCTGGCGCGGGCCATCTACAGCGCTGCTGCTGTTGCAGTATGCATGCAAGCTCATGTAAAACAGCAGCAGCAGCAGCAGCAGCAGCGGCAGCAGCAGCAGGAGCCTTCCGAAGGGCTCTTGAGCAGCACGGAGGATCCTGCTGCCGCTGTTTCTACTGCTGCCTCTACTTCTCCTGCTGCTGCTTCTGCTGCTGCTGCTGCAACAACAGCAGAAGCAGCAGCAGCAGCAGAGCTAGCCAAGTATAAGCTGACGCGTTTAGCAGCAGCAGGCAGCAGGGCCTTATACTTAATTGACGACCCCTTCAGCTCCTTAGACGCCGTCACTGCCATGCTCATTTGGCAGCGGGTATTTGCACCCGGAGGTAACTGCAGCAGCAGCAGCAGCAGCAGCAGCAGCAACAGCAGCAGCAGATGCAGCAGCAGCGGCAAGTCGTGCAGGGGCAGGTGCAGCAGGAGAGGCGTGGAGTTAGGACAGCGCGAGAAGCAGCAGCAGCAGCAACAGCTGCTGCAGCAGCAGCAGCAGCAGCAGCAGCAGCATTGTGTGATTGTATGTTTGTGTGTATGTGTAGGTGTTCTGAGTGGGCGTACTGTGCTGCTGGTGGTGCAGCAGCCTGCCCTAGCGATGATGGATGCTGCTGCTGCTGCTGCTGCTGCTGTCGCCAGTTTTGTGCTAGTCTCTGGGGGTGTAACGACCCAGTGCTACTCACTGCAGGAGCTGTATAGAAAACAGAAAGGATGGGGCAGCTGCAGCAGCAGCACCAGCAGCAGCAGCAACCGCAACAGCAACAGCAACAGCAGCAGCAGCAGCAGCAACGCAGACGACCAGTGCTCTTCAAGCTTAGTTCCTCTTACACAGGGGTAAGCAGCAGCAACAGCAGCACCAGCAGCACCAGCAGCACCAGCAGCACCAGCAGCACAAGCAGGGGCAGCAGCAGTAGTAGGAGCATCTGCTGCTGCTGCTGCTGCTTGTTATAGGTCTGGGTATTGCTGCTTTCTCTCTCTGCTGCTCAGCCAAATAAATTCCCGTGCATGCAGCAACGCATGCATGCAGCAACGCATGCATGCATGCATGCATGCACGTTTATAGTTTTAGATGTGGGGATATTAGTTTGCTGCTGTCTTTCTTGTTTTTCTTTGTTTGTTTGCTGCTGCAGCAATTCAAAAGCTGAGGGCCAAGGCGCGGTGGCGCTCCAGTCGTCCCCTGCTGCTGCTGCTGCTGCACCAGCAGCACCATCAGCAGCAGCAGCAGCAGCATCGTTTATTGCTTTTGCTGCTGCTGCAGAAGGGAAGGATTCAGCAGCAACTGGATCGGTGCATGCAGCAGCAGCAGCAGCAGCTGCTGCTGCTGCTGCTGCAAGCCCCGAAACAACGAGGAGGGGCCAAGTGTCATGGCGAGTATGGCGGCTGTACATACGCAGTGCGGGCCCCCACTTCGTGTTGCTGCTGCTGTTTGCATGCGCTGTAAGCTGCTGCTGCTGCTGCGGTTGCTGCAGCAGATGCAGTTCACCCTGTGCAGCACTGACGCCAGCATGCAAACTGACGCCAGTTGCAGCAGCGTAGCTGTCTTGCTGCTGCTGCTGCTGCTGTTGCTGTTTCTGCAGCTGCTGTTGCAGCAGCAGCTGCCGCTGCTGCTGCTGCTGCTGCAGCACGTTGCTGCTTGTGTCTGTGTTTGCTGCTGCAGGCAAGCGCCTGCTGCATCACCCTCTGCGACTACTGGCTGCGCCTATGGACGGCAGGGGGCCCCCCCCCTTTTGCTGCGCTGCATAATTTGGTGTTTTGTTTGGGTTTTGCTGGAGTTGGAGCAGAAGATTTATTTTATTTAATTTGTTATTGGGGTTTAGCCCTTCTTTCTGTCTTCTTCTCCGCCATCACAACAGCAGCATTTGTAAAATGCGGTGTCAACGCAGCTTCCGTGCTGCAGGCCAACCTCCTTGCTGCTGTGCTGCGGTAAGCAGCAGCAGCAGCAGCAGCAGCAGCAGCAGCAGCAGCAGCAGTAGCAGCAGCGGGGGACATGTGGGAGACAGGGCAGGCAGCGGAGACAGAAATATAGATCACTATTACATTGCTTTAAAAATAAAAATATTAATGGGGGCCCCAAATATATAATCCGAGCAAATATATGTTTGTTTGTTTGCTTGAGTAATTGGCGATTGGTGGGGCTTTCTTGCCCGTTTGTTCAAGGGTTTAAGGTTTAGGGATTAGGGTTTAGGGTTTAGGGTTTAGGGTTTCGGCTGCAGCGCCTAGAGTCCAGAGAGTTTACGCTCTAGGCTTCACGCTCACGCTTTAGAGTTTGGGTTTTGGGGTTTAGAGTTTGGGGTTTGGGGTTTAGGGCCTAAGGTCTAGGGTTTAAGGTCTAGGGTTTAGGGTTTAGGGTTTAGGGTTTAGGGTTTAGGGTTTAGGGTTTGCGCGCAGGGCCCCGCCCAAGTGGTATGACAGGGAGCCCATCGGGCGGATTTTGAACCGCCTGGCCGACGACGTTTTCTGCATTGACGAGGGTTTGCCGCATGCGCTCCACACCCACATCCTCATCATCAGTACAAACCCTAAACCCTAAACCCTAAACCCTAAACCCTAGCGGGGGAGGGAGTGCGGATAGAGTTGCCTCGGCCGTGCTGGAAGCTGCATGCATGCATGCAGTGAAAAGCAGAAAAAAAGTGATAATGCACAAGGGGGGATTGAAGGGCTGTTGCTGCTGCAGCAGCGTCTGTTGCTGCTGCTGCTGCAGCAGACTGTTGCTGCTGTTGCTGCTGCTGCTGTTTTCGTTTCTGCTGCTGCAGCAGAAGTGCCTGTAGCGGATATCCTTGGAATGCCAGAGAGCTTAATAATAAATAAATACACTAATAAATCCATTTATGTATTTGTTTATTTATTTATTTGTTTATTTTTGGATTTATTTATTTTTTTTTGTTTTTTTGCTGCTGTTTAGTGTCGATGATAGCCAAGTTGGTATTGTTAAGTTTCTCCCTTCCTTCTTTGCTTTTCTTCGCTCCCCTCTTTGCTTATTTCCTCCTCCGCACAGCAGCAAGACTCAGAGCAGCAATTAGGTACTACCCCTGCCTGCTGCTGCTGCTGCTGCTGCTGCTGCTGCTGCTTGTGTGGCTGCTGCTGCTGGGTGCTGGCTTGCTGCTGCTGTGTCTGCTGCATCTGCTGCAGCAGCTGTCGCTATTGTAGCCCGCCAAGCTGCTGCTGTTGCTGCTGCTGCTGCTGCTGCTGCTGTTTTCACTGTACCTGCATGCGGCATTTATAAGGAGGAGCAGCAGGCAGCAGCACTTGAATTGCATTTCCTTCTGTCTATTCTCTCTCCCTCTCACACTTGCTGCTAGCGCTACTCCCGCTGCTGCTGTTGCTGTTGCTGCTGCTGCTGCTGCTGCTGCTGCTGCTGCAGGTCCCTGAAGAGACTGGAGACAGTAGCGAGATCCCCGCTGCACTGTCTCCTCGCCGGGGCTGTTGGGGGCGGCCGCTGCCTGCGCGCCTTTGGGTAAGAAATATTATCTGCTGCTGCTGCTGCAGTTTTCTGCTGCTGCTGCTGCTGCAATGTGCTGCAGCTGCTGTTGCAGTCTGCTGCTGCTGACGTACCAGTTTCTGCTGCTGCAGCTTGTTGCTGCTTCTCTCACAACAGCTCGCGGCTGCTGCTGCCTTCCTGCAGCAGCCCGTTGCAGCAGCAGCAGCAGCAGCAGCAGCAGCAGGAGCAGCAGCAGCAGGTTGTTAGCATCTAAATCTCGAAGAGGGAAAGCCACGGGTAGCCCTTTAAGCACCAAAGCAGAGAAGTAGAAGCTATCAAGAAAGGGAGAAAGAAGCAAAAGAAGCCAAACACCAGAGAACTAAATAAGGGCATTAAACACCAAAATAATACCAATACCCCCTAAACAATAGAACTACCCCCTAAACCCTACCCGCTACTCCCTAAACCCTAAACCCTAAACCCTAATTCCCGGCCTGGGTGTGTGTGGAATACATATATACATATATCTTTATATATATATCTATATATCTATATATACATATATATATATAGATATATATATAGATATATATATAGATATATATATAGATATATATATATACATATATATATATATATATGTGTGTGTGTGTGTGTGTGTGTATATATATATATACCAGGGCGGAGGGTCGTTACTACGGGCGTTGCCTGGGTATTCTGTTGCAGTACGGGCGTGTGTCTTATCTGAACACTTGTCTCCAGGCCTGGTTGGCCCTCCGCCTGCAGCTCCTCGGCGCCGCCATACAAACCCTCCTACTGGCACTCGTTACCCTACCCATATACCTAGGCATACCCGCCCTAGAAACGGTAGGCTGCTCCTGCTGCTCCTGCTGCTGCTCCTGCTGCTGCTGCTGCTGTTGGTGCTGCTGCTGCTGTTGGTGCTGCTGCTGCTGTTCGTGGTGCTGCTGTTGGTGGTGCTGCTGTTGGTGGTGGGGCTGCTGGTGGGGCTGCTGGTGGTGCTGCTGCTGATGTTGGTGCTGCTGGTGGTGCTGCTGCTGATGCTGCTGCTGCTGGTGTTGGCGCTGCTGGTGCTGCTGCTGGTGTTGCTGGTGCTGCTGCTGCTGCTGCAGCTGCAGCAAGCCGCGCGGCGGTGGGGCAGAAGCAGGCGATGCGCCGCTCGCAAGCAGCAGAGGCAGCTGCAGCAGCTAACGCTGTCCACGGCACCAGCTGCTGCTGCCGCTGTTGCTATTGCTGCTGCCGCTGCTGTTGCTGTTGCTGCTGCTGCAGCACAGTATCGAGGGTGTACATGGGTTTAATGGTTCCTGTCGCTGCTTTACTTTTCTTTTTCGTCTCCGTTGCATGCAATGACCGTCAAGAACCCAAACCCTAAACCCTAAACCCTAAACCCTAACTGCCTCTGTTGCAGCTAATCGCCTGGATGTGTCTCCTGTCTCCTTTTCTTTTGTCTCCTCATTCTTCGGTCTCCTTTTCCCCTGTCTCCTTATTCCCCTGTCTCCTTTGCTCCTTTCCCCTTTTCTCCTGTCTCCTTTGCTCCTGTCTCCTTTTCTCCTGTCTCCTTAGGCTTCTGTCTCCTTACTGCTACGCTATTAATAAACTGTCCTGCTGCTGCTGCTGCATTTGCTGCTGCTGCTGCTGCATTTGCTGCTGCTGCTGCTGCATTTGCTGCTGCTGCATTTGCTGCTGCTGCATTTGCTGCTGCATTTGCTGCTGCCGCATTTGCTGCTGCTGCAGGTGCGTGGGGACGTTGCTGCGCTGCTGGCGGTGTGTCTGTATTCGGTGTCTCCTTTGATTCGTCTCCTTACCCAAACCATTACCACCTTTGTCCGCCTTGAAGTCCAAATGGTTGCAGTCGAAAGGGTTAGAGACTATTTGCTAGTAAGACCCTGCTGCTGCTCCTGCTGCTGCTGCTGCTGCGCCTGCTGCTGGTGGTGCTGCTGCTGCTAGGGGTGCTGCAAGGGGGGTGCGGGTGCTGCTGCTGCTAAAGCGGGAGGTGCAGCAGCAGGTGAAGCAGAGGGAGAGACGAGGTGGAGATCCAACAGAAACCTTGAACTGCTGCTGCTGCTGTTGCTGCTGCTGCTGCTGCTGTTGCTGCTGCTGCTGCTGCTGCTGCAGGTGCCGCCGGAAGACACCCAGTATGACGTGATAACAGGGAGGCCCTGGGCCCAAAGGCCAGCCCCCAAATCTTGGGAATTTTCTTGGCTTAGTTGGCTGCTGCGGTGGAGAAGCAGCAGCAGCAGCAGCAAGAGCAGCAAAAGCCTGCTGCCGCTGCATGCGACGGACGAGGAGAGGCAGCCGCTACTGCAGCAGCCGCAGCTGCTGCAGCAGGAGCACCTGCACCTGCAGCTGCACCAGCAGCAGCAGCAGCAGCAGCAGCAGCAGCAGCAGCAGGATGGGTATGGCTGCGTTGCATGCATTGATAAGAAAGCGGCTGCTGTGGGGCCAGTTAGGGGCCCCCTTGGCTCGCGTGCTGCAGCACCGACAGCAGCAGCAGCAGCAGCAGCAGCAGCAAAGCTGGCGGCGCATGAGACTTTGCTTTCTTTTGGGGGCCCCTGCCAGCAGCCAAGAACAGCAACAGCAGCACCACCACCAGCAGCACCAGCAGCAACAGCAGCAGCAGCAGCAGAAGAGCAGCAAAAGAAGAATTCAATGCTGCTGCTGCCGCCCCTTACTATGCCTCTAGGGTTTAGGACCCGAGGGAGAATAGATTTCGAAAACGTTACTGTGGCCTACAGGTGCTGCTGCTGCTGTTGCTGCTGCTGCTGTTGCTGCTGCTGCTGCTGCATTTTATGTATTTGTTTGTTATTTTGCATTGGCATTTCCTGTCTCTATTTTCGTTTCTTTTCTCTCCATGCATTTTGTTTATT